>PVHP010011905.1:0-44151 GCA_004024765.1 Zapus hudsonius
GCTATGGCTGTGGGTCCCTTGTTCATCCAATCATTCTCTATGGGGTTCCATATGGATCCTCCCACATATGACTGTGGTGGCTCATCTCATGCCAGGATCTCAGCTTTCTGCCTGCAGTCAGGTTGTGATTTAAAAAAATATTTTATTTATTCATTTTCAAGCAGATAGATACAGAGAGAGAGAGAGAGAGAGAGAGAGAGAGAGAGAATATGCACCAGGGCCACCACCTTGTGGGTCTGGCTTATGTGGGTCCTGGGGAATAGAACCTGGGGCCTTAGGCACTGGAGGCAAGTGCCTTAACCTCTGAGCCATCTCTCCAGCCCCTGTTGTGATTTCAAGAGTCTCTGGATTTCTGCTTTGGATTGTGTTGGGTAAACTCAGTGTCTGTCTCCATTATCCTTTCATAGGTTGTCTGACTTGCTGAGGAAGTAGCTCTCTTGATCATCTTGCCACTTGCTCAAAGATTTTATTTGGGCATTAGATGATGAGCTAGGAGAGGTTCATCTCCTGCCTGGGTTTCAGCCATCATTTCAGGTCCTGTTGGGTTGTCCATGATTCTCATTGCTTTCTGAAAAATACGAACACAATCTCCAGTGGAGAGAAAGATCAGTAGAGGTGAAGTGAGGCAAACAATGTTCATTTGGCGAGATTGTAATGAGTGTAGCCTCTCTGCAGAGCCTTGATTAGTAGGGGTTTCCCTTTGGAGTCTGTATTTCTGGTCTCCATAAGAATTTGCCTTGGATCCCAGTTTTAGCTGAGGGTTCCTTGCTACTGAGCAGATCTCTTAGCCAATCAGCAAGCTGTTGATTACCCACCTAGGTTGGGTGCCACTATTGCACAGATGAGTACTCCTTGGCTTGCTGGTTTCTGCTGCATAGAAGTGCCCTCTGCATTTTCATAAAATCTGTTGGTATTGTGTATCAACATCCTCTGCTTTCTCTGAATATCATAGGCCTATTTCCCCTGGAAGCTCATGTAATGTGTTCCAGCACTACAGAAGCTGGTTTCATTTCGGGATCTAGCAGCATCTCTGGGTGCTGTTTGATGGCAGTCTGTCTTATCTTCAGCAATAGGATCTTATCTCTTGCTGGACCAGGTATCCAAGAGCTTTGTCATAAGCCTGTCTTGTTTTGTGGGACCTCTTAGCTCTCTTCAATCAATAGTTCAGTTTGGAAAGTAACCAATTCCTAGGACAGGGCCACTTGTCTTGGGGTTAGGCTTCCTCAAAACTTCTTCAGAGCCATTCTTACCAGATGATGCCCCCAGCTTCCTCAGGACCTTACTGTATCAAAGTAAGGATTTTATGGTATTAATTCATTACTGGCTTAGATTAGTGTATATCTCTCCCCACTATTCCATCCCCCCAATCCCCCAACCCCCCAATCCCTTCTGTCTCCTTTATCAGTCTCAGTTCACCTGTCGGGTTTGCTTACTGTTCAAGCTTAACCAATTTAGGAACCACAGATGAGGGAGAATATGCAATGCTTATATCTCTGTTCTTGTGTGAGTTTGCTAAGTCTATCCACATTTCTTTAAATTTCATCATGTCATTTTCCCTTACTGCTGAGTAGAATTCCTGTCTATGTACCACAACATTAACATCCATTAATCCAGTGCTGGGTATTTGGGTTGATTCCAATTCTTAGCTATTGTGAATTGAGCCACTATAAACATGGTTGAACTGATGTCTCTGTGCTGAAGCGAGGAGTCTTAAGGGTAGATGCCCAGTAGAGGGAAAGATGGGTCCATTGTTAACTCTATATGCATCTTTTTAGGGGCCTCCACATTGCTTTCCATAGTGGTTGTGCAAGTTTGCATTTCTACCAGCAGTGAATAAGGGTTCCTTTTTCCCACATCCTCACCAACATCTATTGTTGGCAGATTTTTTTAATGATTGCCATTCTGACTGGAGTAAGGTAGAATCTCCTTGTTGTTTTGATTTGCATTTCCCTGATGATTAAGGATGATAAACATTTTGTTAAATGTATCCCAGTGATTCTGATTGGTCTCTGTAGAGTGTTCCACAGTTCCCTCATATTTTGTTCTCATGATTTTTTGAATTTATTGAAGTTTTTGGATTTCCTATTTATTTCTTCTGTCTTGTCTTTGAGGTCTGAGATTCTATCCTCCAGGTTATTAACTCTGTGATTGAGGAATCCTAAAGAGGCTTTGAAAAGTTCCATTTGATTTTTTTTTCTGTTAAATTTTTCTTCATCATCTCCATCTCTTTGTTGAGTTCCAGTTTCAGGTCTAGTTTTTTTTTTTTTTTTTTCTAATATTTCCTGAACTTCATTCTTGCACTTTGTTGTGTCCTCATTGAACTTATTCAGCTGGTTATTGAGCTCCTCCCATTGTTGGCTTACCCTCAATTCATGCACTGCTCTTTTGAAGTCGCTCTGATTTTCCTCAGTTAAGTCTGATGACAAAGCTCATGTTAGTGACTTCTACTTCATTTCTGTGTTTTTTGACTGTTTCCAGCTCAGATAATATCTTGGTCAGGGAATCATTGCACTTATGTTCTGAGGTTATTTGACTCACATTTTGGGATTGTAATTCTTTTGTCGCCCCTATTTTCAGTGGCAAATTCCATTGTGGGACTAGGGGGTCTTCCCATTTCGGAATAAAGGCCTAATTGTAGGGCATTCAGTGAGTGCTCTGTTTTGCGCTTTGGTTGGGTTGGGATAGTGTTATAAACACAGGTGTGTGAGTCACAGATGTTAGGGGTGTGTGAGCAGTTCTGGGCTGGTGGCTGGTATGTAAGAACTTTGGAGATCAGAGATCTTGTCTGGCTGTAGTCACCACTGTGTCTTGCCCACTGGAGCTCAGGAGGTTCCAAAGTAATACTACTTGCTCCTCTTCCCCCACTGCATCCCAGCTGGGTGGATACTAGAGGTCACCCTGGCACTCTCCTGGCAAGCACCTGCCAGAAAACTTTTGCTCCCTAGTTGGGAAAGGTTTTTGACTTTGTGAGGATGGTGTGAGTGGGAAGTACCCTCTCTGTTGTTTGCCTCCCTGGCTCAGGCAGCTGGGTGTGTAGCTTTTCCTTGTCAAACTCTAGAGCTGTGGCTAGGGCCTCCCTGGCCTCAGCTAGCTGAGTCCCCAGGTGAAAGATTCCCTACCTTTAGAGAGCTGGTTTCTAAGCACAAGGTTCCTGGCCATCAGCAAGCTGTGCTCAGCTCTAGCAAGTCTTTATTGTAACTACTAATAATGTTTTGTGAACTAACCTCTAACTCATCCTTGCTAGAGCAGTTATCAATAACTAAAAATCATAAAGATTTATCTTGGTCTGGTCAAACCTCATTTTATAATTCTAGGCCATAAATATGGTGACATTTTCACCATTGAATTATTAAGCAGAAAATTTTGGTTGATGGTGACTACTTTTTTTCCTTAATATAACATAGTAAGAAACTCATCTGATTTTAGGTCCCTCTTTTATTATTATCAGTAGCTTCTAAGCAATTTTTTACATGTTTGTAAAGAACTCAATGTCTTTTAAATTCTCTACATCATTTATGGTCAGGATAAGTTGCCTTTACAAAACTGTTACTGGTTTAAAAACTGCTTCATGTTATACCCTGGGATAGCCCAGAGGCATCCCAAGGTTGCATAAGTGACTTCATTTCATAGCTTTTAGAGTCCTTTTAGGAATGTTTCCACATTCCTTTATCAAACTCTTTAGTGTTTAGAGGACTGTCTTTAAATAGCCATGTTCCATGTACGTAACTCAGTACAGACATTTGAACACAGACTAAAATCACTGTATATTTTGCTAAACTTTAGAACCTAACACATAATATTTGAGGTTATTTATTGTATGTGTATGGGGTATGTGTGCATGTGTGTATGCATGTTCATACTGATGTAAGATATAGTGAAAAAAATAAGAAAAACAAGAATTTTGAAATAAGGATTTTATCTTCTCTGTGTGCTTCTGCCAGCAAAGTTCTGAGAGGCTTATGGTTAGCGACTGCTACCCATCCTGTGACACACCCCCATTCCTCCCTTCACACACACACCTTAATGGGAGATTTCCTTTTTGTCTATCTCAGACAGGGACTTTTTACATTAATTGTTTTTTCATTCTTTTCAAAGGACTGACTCGTTTCTTGCAAACTGTCCAGTTTTGGAGCTAATCAACATGTAAGTTGCTCTCTTTGCTGAAACCCACAACCCAAGATATAAATTCTAAGAACTTCCTCTATGTGAGGTCCATGCAAGTAAGCTCTCACCCCTAGACGAAGGGAAGAGCACCCATGGGAGTTGTGAGCTGAGGCTGTGCTATTCCCGACACAGGGAGCTCCAACAAGCTTCTAGGGCAAGGATAAGACTTCTCAGTGTGTGGCTGCTTTTGGGTCTCCATTGTTCCTATAAGCATCCCCTCACCCTGCTCTATAAGGAAACCAATATACTCATTGGTTCACAAAAACTAGTTTTGGTATAACTGTACTTTGGTCTGTGTCTGTGCCTTATCAGCAGTGAGTAGATGTGTCTTTCTATCTCCACAGTGGAAAAGTTCCCCACTAGAGACAGTGGTCACTGATTTGGCTAGACTAGGTAGTCAGTAAACCCCAGGATCCTCTGATCTTCCCCTAGCCAGAACACAAATTACAGACACACATCAGCAAACCCAGTTTTTATGTGAGTCCTGGCATTCCAAAACCAGGTCCTGAAGTTGTCACAGCACTTTACACAGTGAACCATGCTTATAGCCCTGTTTTTATTTTTAAAGACTCTACTTATCAAAAAGTTTGCCTTTAAACTAGGTTAATTATTATTACTTAAAAACATATAAAAGAGAAATGCAGGGGAAAAATTTGGTGATCCATGCGTAATCAATAATTCAGTAATGCTAGGCTATCAGATAATTTACCCAGAGATTCTCCTTCACCTCTGTTCAAAACATTCTTCATTTTAATGTGCCTTCCCACATGTTCCCGTCGTCCCCAGGACTGTGCACAAAGAAGGTAGTTATTGCCTGCTATTCTCAATGGAATCCTTTCTAATTACATCTTGAAACTAACTACTAATGAAAGGTGAAAATGAATGGAGAGCACTGGAGACCCACCAAAAGCAAGAGCTAGGAGGATTCATCTAAAGAGATACATAAAATGAGAAAAATAAGGCATTCTCATGGATTATATGAATAAAATATTACATAGTCCGAATTGAAACAAGTAGCTTGTGATAAATATGACTAATATTCGATACAATTTAGACCTCTGCAGAAAAGGAAATGCGTTTTTTACAAGACCTATTTTTATTTCTTTCTATTGTTCATTCATTTATAAAACAGCAAAAAGAAATCATTGTGAGTCCTGCTTAATGATTGAATATGACCTCAGGGATGTGTTGAGCCTGCTATGAGCTCTAGAACACTCTGGGCAAGTGCTGGGAAGGAGCCTTGGGAAAGCAGTCAAGGAAGAGCACAATGAGATATGGCAAAGCCGGAAAAGACACGGTGGCTATTTGCAGCAAACTACAACTCTCAAAAGCCAAGTATTAAGCTGGGTGTGGTGGCGCATGCCTTTAATCCCAGCACTCTGGAGGCAGAGGTAGGAGGATCACTGTGAGTTCAAGGCCAGCCTGAGACTACATAGTGAATTCCAGGTCAGCCTGGACTAGAGCGAGACCCTACCTCAAAAAAAAAAAAAAAAGCCAAGCATTGAAAAAATAGATGATCTCTGTGGGACATTATAGACATATCTCCAAAAGCATTAAGTTCAAAAACTAATTTAACAAGAGTGTGTGTTTTCTCACGTTTATAGCTTTCACAGCAATTCTAGAATGCTATTTTACATTTAGAAAGTCCATTTTCTATTGTTTTATTAATTCTGCTGTCTATTTTTTGCTCAGTGCATTTTGCAACAAATCCTGCTAAATAATTCTTTTAAAAATGTTACAAAGCTATTAGAAAGTTATTTATCAATGAAAAGTCTATAACAATTTTACTGTGATTTTTAAACACAGTTTTTCACCAGCATATTAGGGGGGAAAAACATTGTGATAAAAATAGACCTATACTAAGCAGTTTTGGAGTCTTTTGTTTGTTTAACAAGAATTCTTGAAATTTATTCAGCAATTTTATAATAATATCATAAGTTATAGTCACCATATTTGGGCAATAGAATTAAAAACATATTTATTCTGCATTATGAAAACTTTGTACCCTTCTAAAATTCTTTAAAAACACAAACTCAAAATAAAAGTAATACTCATTATTAATTCAGTCTACAAATATAGAGCTTTCTTCTTCTGGTTGTGTTACTATGTGTAATGCAAATATGGTAGTTTCAAGTATGGCCCGATAGACTCAGGCTTGAAACTAGGATTCAGTGGGCAGAACCCTATTGGGCAAGAGGTATGTATGGCACTGTAGCAGGAACTGGACACAGTGGATGAACACCTCGGGCTTCACCATTGTACTTTCCCAGAGCTTTTGTCTCAAAATGCCAAAGAATTGGAAAAATTTTGACAGCATTTTCTTTTCACATACGTTTATTATAGATTAGAGTCAGTTTAAGGGAAGGGGGACTGGGATAGGGGGAGCAGCCCAGTCAACACCATGGTCTGCAAGGTTTAAAAATCATCATCAAAAGTGCACAAAATCACCAAAAAGTGGAAAAAAAGAAAGAGCACACATGATAAAGAGAAAATTCTCCCCCTCCCCCTTCTGATCCCAGTGAGCAGGAACATTTCAGTGTGTCTGAGAAGGCAGTGGACTTGGAGCAGGGTGTGAAAGTCTGTATTACTTTGGTTTGGTAGCCATCACAGAATGCCAATGGAGCAGTTCAAGCAACAGAAATTTATTCTCTCACATTTCTTAATTCTGAAATATCAGGATATCAGTGTTGCAAATCATTGTGGAAAGTGCTTTGATTCAGACTGATGAAGATGAATAGCAAGATGGGCATCTTTTGTAGGAAGGGAGTTATAGACACAGACCAAAAATTACTGACGTGAACCTTCCCTGGACAGACAAGAGTGTAATTTCAATCCAAACCTAAACCTAAGTCATCAAGATGGTGACTGGGCAGCCTTTTCTTTTCTTTCCTTCCTGGTTCTTTCTCCACATAGGAATTTTTCAGGGGTCGTCCCTCCCCCTCCCACCACCAGGTGCAGTCTAAGTCTGTGTTTATTTTCCCTGACACACCAACCAATTTCTTCCATTTTAACTTTGCAAGTAAAGCTCATTCAAAGTCTATGTATAATTTATATCCCCAATCTTATAAGAAACCCTGATCCAAATCACCATAAAGTTATGATTAAAGAATTGGGGAGGGTCTTTGAGACAATGGATCCTTTCTCAGCTCTTGATAGGGCCTTAATTGGGGAGTTGGGGTGCTGTATGAAAGTGTTAATGAGTCATGACATGTTACCTAGGGTGTACTGACCCTGGAACAGTCTCTAAAACAGAGAAAATTCTTTTGTGCTATAAATGACTCTCCATACCACAGTCAGATAAGGGGCTCTGTTGCACAGAAAACCATCGTTCCAAACCATAAAAGCAAATCTTTCAATAAAACTGGCCAGGCCTAACCTCAGGGTCATAGTTATCCGTTCCCAGGTTAATTTCCCCATTCTTTGTCCTGTTTGATTTTTCACCCCCTCCCCACTTGGATCCCTTTAAAAAGTCCACCCTAACTATGTCTGGTTACTGTAGTTTTACTCCCAAGGAGAAATCACTGTCCTTCATTACTCCAGTAAGTGCAATCCGTGGCTGTAGAGGTCATGTTTGTTTCACTTCAATGCTACACCGCCCTATTTGGTTCCAGTCCAAATTCTGGTCCAACAATTTGTGGCCCAAAAGGGCAGCCCTTTTTCCCAGGGTAACCTTTGCTGTACCCCAACCCACCCAATTGCGTGAGTGTGGCAGCCCCCTTGCAGAGACAGAGGATATTCTGGCCAGGGCTACACTCTGGCTGTATTCCAAAATCCCTTGCTGAGCTCAGCCAAGGCTCTGATGACCCATTTGGGTCATGCTTTCCTCATACCTCCTTTTCCTTCCCTTTCATAACAGGGTTCCAAGGAGCACTCAAGCATCTCCATGCTTACTAACGGGCTGGACGCCTGCCAGGACAGCTGCAACCTGAAGCCCATTTTGGGGTTTATTAATGACTTGAATAAGATCCATGCCCAGTTTTAAAAACTTTCTTGTAGCCCTTACTTGCTATCCATCACGACCTCCAGCACAGAAGCTCATTGCTATTTGATCCTTCGACCATCCAACACCCCACCAGAGCCCTGAACATAAGGCTCCAGATGCATACCAGGGCGCTAGAGTGCCACCCTCTGGGCTCCTTTTTTTTTTTGGATGCCCTTTCTTGGGTCCTATTCCAGCCTCACTTTGGTATTACACTGCCAGAGTGTAGCCTTCCATCCCTGCTTCATCTTGGCACTGGGTGATGACTTACTGCCAATATCTAGACTGTACTTTACCTTATAACAAAAGCAGCCAACCAAAACCAATCAAATTTTACACAAAATGGGCTCTAGTCTCTCCATCCCCAGGATACTCTCTTGGGATGCCTATGAGAAAACCTAAAACCTCTGGGTCCAGCTGACTTCAAGGCTGGATGGCTAGTTCTGCTTTCTACTCAGATCTGGCCAAAACATAAACTAAATAATAATAATAACAATAATAATAGCTCATTGTGGGAGGTAACTACTTACTGGGTCAGGGAGCCAGAGGACAGCGTCCTTTGTACCATAGGTAGATTTCCACCCTCCTCCCCCTTTCAGGTCCTATCTGCTTCTGGAACTTCTTGTACAGAAGATATTCTATGGAGTCAGATTGTTGTTAGTTTAGGTATGTGAACATTCTCCCCCACTCTGTTGTTTCCACACCTGCCCCCAGTTCCTTCTGTCCCCTTTGCCTTTCATCTGAATCACTAGTCATATTTACTTACAGTTCCATTTAACCTGGTTAGGGGCCAGAGATAAGGGAGAATATGTGGCGCTTGTCTCTCTGTTCTTGTGTGAGTTCAGAGTATGATCTGTTCCAAGTCCATCCATTTCTCTTTAAATTTTGTTATATCATTTTCCTAATTGCTGAATGACCCACAGGGTCCCTAAAATAAGACAAATTTTTGTCACAGCACTTGAATGCCCACCTCAGGCAAAAGATAAGACCCTATTGCTGAAGATTCCATGGTCTGATATCACACAACACTGAGAGATCCTGCTGAATCCAGAAATGAAATCAGCTCCCAGAGGGCAGCCTGGGTAATAGCGGAAGGTGTTGCATGAGCTTCCAGGGGAACCAGACCAATGATATCCTGAGAGAACAGGAAGCATCTTCTAGTTATACCAACCGATGGACTGAGAGTGCAGAACACACTGCTATATGGCACAGACAAGCAAGTCAAGAAGAGCCCATCTGTGCAATAGTGGCACCCAACCTAGGTGGGTAATCAACAGTTGGCTAATTGGCTATGAGATCTGCCCAGAGGCACAGAACCCCTAACTGGTACAAGGACCCAAGGCAATCTTGAATGGGGACCAAGAACCCCATCTCCATGGGGAAGTCCTCATTAACCATAGGTCCTCAGAAAGGCTACACTCTCCAAATGCTCACCAACCTAGCAATATTTGTCTCAATTGACCAATAATAATCTCACTCTCTGCTGGAGACTCTGTTTTTTCAGAAGGCAAAGAGAACCGGGGATAAAGGAACTCCACCAAGGGGACCTGATGTGACTAGGGACACCCAAGCACGAGATGTTCCATGTAGAGCCCAAACATAACCTCTAAGGAATTGGGATGATCAGCAGAATACCTATTCCCACAGCAAGGCAGATAACCTATGGAAGGATAATGGAGAAAGGCACCAAGGGTGCCCAAAATTGTCCAAAACACAAATCTACACTCTTAAAACCTAATAACTATGGAAAACTTGAATTCACCCACTACGACTCAGGGAAATTTGCAGAAGAGGGGGTGAAAAGAATGTAAGAGTCATGGGGGGAATAACTAATGCATAAAAGGGAATGTCATCATGGATTCAATGGCTTTATCTAATAATCGCTTCTTGGTTTTTGGCTAAGATCAAGTGTAGTATCTAATAATCTAATACTGAGCATATTGTTGTATTAATATACATGATTTTAAGCCAATAAAATGTTTAAAAATGAAAAAAAATAATAATAGTAACAACAACTGCTCTAAATATGGAACTCTTGACTTCCTTAGTGATTTGGACAATTTTATAAGACAAAATGGCAAGAGGTCTTATGCTCTGTTTGTCCAGGCCTTCCTTCATTTGCACAAACACCCCTCTCCCTGCCTTGGTTGTCCCCCTAAGCAAATTTTCCTTCTATACCTCCAAGCCCCTCTGCACCAGCCATTACCCCCATAGTCCTCCTCTTTCAGCCTTCCTCTGAATTTGGCCCAGAAAATGAACCACCTCTACCCCCTCCACTCAACCCCAGCCTCCTCTGGGCCCATTTTCTCAAGGGCTCCCTCTCCATCTTCCCTACCTCCTCTTTACCCATGTCTCCTTCTCCAGGGTCCTCCTCCTCAAACACAGGACATGTCTCCTTCTCCAGGGTCCTGCCTCAGTTCTCCAACACATCTTTTGCAACTGTTCCTTATCCCCCGCTCCCAACACCCCCCGAACCATATACTCCCTGTCATGGTTTGATCCAGGTGTCCCCCACTAACAATTGAATGTGTTCTGATAGATCGATCCTCAGCTGATGGCAGTTTGGGTTTTACAACCTCGATGAAGCTGTGTTGTTGGGGGCGGGCTTATGGGGTTATAAGCCAGCTTCCCCTTGCCAGTGTTTGGCACACCTTCCTGCCGCTGTTTGCAGTGCTGTGGCAGAGGTGATGTCCACCCCTCTGCTCATGCCATCGTTTTCCCTGCCAGAATGGAGTCTCCCCTTGAGTCCGTAAGCCTAATAAACCCATTTCTCCCCAAGCCACTTTTGTCTGGGTTCTTTATGTGCAGCAACTAGAATGCTGACCGCAACACTCCCTTATCTGGACTCCCTGTAACCATGTCCTTCCCAAAATGTTCCTCATCACCCTTCCCCAACACCTTCTCACCTGTCTACTCCCCACCCTGGACCCTCTTCACCCGATGATGTCCTTCACTGTCCCCCCACACACATCTGCTCATGAAAATAATATGAAAACTCCCTCCAATGTTTCCTTTCCTAGAAGTGGTGAGAGAGAAGGGCCCTATCTGGTTTCATGTTCCTTTTCCCCTTTCTGATACTAGCCACATTGAACAAAAACTAGGCTCTTTTCCTGAGAATCCCATCAAATACAAAAAGCAAAGAGTTTCTCTATCTCACCCAAAACTATCATCTAACCTAGAGAGATGTATATTATGTCCTCACCTCTACACTAATACCAGACAAGAAAGCAAGCATTTGGTATTCAGCCCAAGCCCATGCAGAGAACAAGAAAGATCCTGGAGTTAATCTCCCAGCCAAAGGTGTGTGCCTGATGCTGACCCACCCTGGTAAGAAGACAGGGAATAAGTGAGTTGTTGACTTCCTGAGTCTCTGGAATTTCCTTCCTTCACTGCCCTCCCTGGAAGGGATGTTTGTTTCTAGCTAAAGTGACTTCTGAATTCCCTGAGCTTCCTTTCTCTTTTCAATTCAGAGGAAATCTTCTGCACAACACTCAAAATTACTGTGTATTGCTCACAGGTCAAGTTGACAACTAAACTTAATCATCATACCTGTGGACCCAAGGGTAAACACCTCATGTCACCTCCAGGATCAACAGCTCTAAATACAATAGCCCTGGTAAAGGGTGAATTCATATGGCCAGGATGTCTCAGCAAATAGCCAGACTTGGGATACTTCTAAGATTCTGTTAATATGCTTAATAGTCAGGTCAGTTCCTTAGCAGAAATGATTTTACAGAACCTCTGAGGACTTCATCTGCTATTTATGTCACAAGAAGGATCATGCTGGGCTCTACAAGAGGCTTGCTGTCTTTATGCTAATAGATCAGGCCTCATTAAAGGTACTCTACAAAAGGGCCAAGAAAACCTAAAAAAAAAAGTACCAAAAATAAAGAGAGACTAATGATTCTTGGTTCCAATGACTATTTGACTGGAACCGTGGCTAACTACCCTACTCACATGCCTACCTTACCTGCTCATTCTCCTAGACCTTACCTAATCAATTGGCTACTAAAATTCATAAAACAATGACACAGCACTGTCAAACCAATGTATCTACAAACCTAATATCCCCCCTGCCAACAGCATCAACAGAATCAGGCCTTTGACCCATTTGAATATCTTTCCCCTTAAAGGACTTCTGATATCTCACATCATATCTCAAACAGCTCAATGACTCCAAGTGGCCAACATGTGCACCCTGTCCTTGGCCCCAGATTGAAGCTTTTTCCAGGTTCCTAACTTTGTCTCACTTGTCAGCTGGATATAAGTAAGATGATAACCTCCCACCCCCATTGTCTTTTTTTTTTCTTGTCCTCAGGGACCAGAATGATAGGGTTACTAAATCACAAAAAGTTACCTGAGATGTACTTAATCTGGGATTGGCTCTAAAACAGAATATTTTTCTGTGTCAAAAATGACTTTCCAGACCACAGTCCAGTAAGAAGCTTTGTTTCACAGAAAACTATTATCCTAAACCATAAAAACAAACCTGTCATTAAAACGGGCTATGCCTAACCTGAGGGTCATAATTATTGGACAACCCGGCCCTGTTCCCATGTGAATTCCTCCATTCTTTGTCCTGTTTGATTTTCACCCCCTCCCTACTTCAATTGCTTTAAAAAATCCACCTCAATCACATCTTGTTACAGTAGTTTCACTCCTGTGGGGAAATTACTGTCCCTTGTTGCACTAATAAATGCAATCTGTGGCTATAGAGGTCATGTTTGTGTTTCTCTTCATTTCTCTGTCACCCTAGCTGGTGCCATCCCGACTCTGGTCCAACACTGTATACTCATAGTCACAAAATTTCCAGTGATTCTGTAGCCTTCTGTTCTTGTCCTTATGAACTCAATGAATGAAATCCACAAAGGAGAATAAATTTATTACTATAAAGCTCATAGAGATAGACCTTATAAAGCTTAGTAGGAGAAAGAAATAAAGCAGATCTTCTTCCGAAGGGGGTTCCCAGAAATCGAAAAGCCCACCTCATGAATACCAAGGTGTTTTATTTATGGAAGTTTAGTGGATAACAGCTGAGTTAGTCAGCCCAGTAGCTACCTCTAGTATCCAGGTCTCGCCATATTTCTACACAAGGAAATAAATCCATTTGCATCCCTAGGAAAGGAAATTATCCTCATACATGGTAATTATCTCTTCTTGGAAAGGGGGAACTCCTTTAGGGAAGAAGATGTAAGGAAGAATCAGATTCTCCCCTATAGACTCAAAGACATTTTTCATCTTTAAATGTTTTTAGTTTATTTTCTGGGGCCCTGCTCAAGACTCCTCAGAACTCTGGAGATTTCTTCTTTATTTTCTTTTGTAGAATAAAGCTTGCATAACTTGCCCATCTAGACTCATCATTTATCTTGGGTCATAAGATAAGAACTCAAGAAAATGTAAACAGGAGTAAAGCAAAGGAGATTGGCTGAGAGAACAGTTCAAACATGAAAGTGTCGGGACAAAAAGGCTTGGGGTTTCAGCCATCATACAAAGAAGAGATAGAAGGAGAGGAGGAAAACTGAGAGAAGCAGGCTTAAGAGTAAGGGTCTGTAAGCAGTTTCACTGAGTGAGGAGTTCTGGGAAACATAAGTGCATTATCTCACTAAGAGGATAGCTATTCCTCTAACTTCCTTACCATGTCTTTAGGTGAGAGGTGGTCTCTTGACCAGGTGATTGACAGGCTCCATTGGATTAATTTAGAAAGGAAGGGGACAGTAACCTTATGTTTGGGGGCTTAGTCTCTACATAAAGGCCAAAAGACTGTTTCTGTAACCAGCAGAAAGTAGTTTTTCTCTTAAAGGCCTCCACAAAAGCTATGATATCTCCACTCTTCTTCCTGACATGTTGAATTTTAAATTATTTAGGGACTATTGTGATATTTTTCTAATCAATTAGAAAATTGTTTTCTAATCAATTAGAAAATTGTTAGCAGGGTGATAGGAGGTGCGGTTTATCCTTTGATGAACTCCAAAGCCTGGTGATGTGTTTCTAGCTTCAGCATTAACAGGTCTTTTTTTTTTTTCTTTTGAGAACTTCTCTCCTCTTGTCGATGGTCATATCCATGTGGTTTCTTTTTATGGACATCTGCTTATAAGGGTACCAGTCAGAATGTATTAGTGCCTAATGGTGTTCAATTTAAATGTATCTTTAAAGACCCAACTCCAAACACATTCTGAGGCACCGGGGGGTCAGGGATTTGACATATAAATGTGGGAAGGAAGGCATAATCCAACTAATAATGAGAAGGTAGAAAAAAGAGCTCCTTTCATTTAATTGTAGGGAATAGTCCTTTGTATAGACGATGGGTGGGATTTAATATATCCCTAGGTTGGATTTAAATAGTAACATACAGAAGCCGTTTATTCTATTACCTCATTCTTGAGCTTCTCCATCTGTTTAGATGAATCTCTACTTCCTAGTCTCCAACAACTTTTAAAAATGCAAGTAATAAGGAAACATGTAAAAATTCAAGGAAGAAACAGAGAAGGAGAAAGGTACAGCAAAGTGATGCTGTAAGGGTAGGAAGGCAGGAATGTAGATGTTTGGCATGACCTTATGAAGTGCATTATTTTTTTAAACATTTGCCCTGATAATTGTTTGACAAAGAGCTCTCTTGGTTTTTGACTTAACCCATTGGAATGCCAGGAATCAGGAGCAAGACATCCTCCTTTTTTATAGGCAGTTAGTCAGGGACACTGGTCCAAATGAACAAATAAAAAATAGTTACATGCCCTGATAAAATTGCTAGTAAACTCTGAGAAAAGACAGGTAACACTAGCAGCATTTGTGAGAGAATCCCACAAGGACATCCTGCAGTCAAGGTGCAGGCTTCCAGAGCACAACTGCAAATACTTGATAAGGAAACCCTGGGGGCAGAAACTGCCAGTCCCAGATAAGAAAAATACAGGCATGCAGACTGTTATGAAATAAGACTGTTCCACTTCCACCAATAAAATGTGAAGCCTGAAAGAGGAAATGGGGGGGAAAAAGACCCCAGATCTAATTGAGGGCCCTATCCAGATTAGTGGTTTCTTCTTTAAACCAATTCAACTGCCTTCTTTGTTTTCTAAGATATAAAACCCCTTAATAAGATGACTTGTCTTTGGTCCCCTTTTATACTATTTGCTTTCTTCTCCCTGCTTTTTCAAGAGTCAGACCTGCTACCATTGCACCACAAAGCTGCCTCTCTCTGCTTTTCTATAAAATACAATTTGCTTTCTCTCTACAATAAGCTTTTTCTCTAAACTCGCTTTCTCTCTGTAATAAAGTTTTATATTTTAAATTCATCCTTTGTCATCCATGAGATTCATTCTTTGAGAAGCCACCAGACCAAACAAACAAACACAAAACAGTAGAGCTTTGATTGTTGAGAGTCCAGCACCCTAGATTCTGAGTTAAGGCTTGAGATTAGGCTCCATAGTTCTCAAAAGGAGTCTTTTCAAGAGAAGCACAACTTGGATCTTGAGGACAGTTAGAATTATAAAGAGCAACTGCTTATCCAGAGAAGATGAGGAAGATGAGAAAGAAGACCCTTCAGAGGCAAGGCAGCCTCTGCTCATCACATACCCTGCCATCATGAAAATTTCCTTTGAGACTGTAAGCCAAAAGGAACTTTTTCCTTTTGTCAGTTTTGCCCCAGCAATGCAAAGGTAACTACTATAGAAAACCGGTATCAGAAGAGGGATTCTTGCTGCTAGAAGCTGACCATGTAGCTTTTGGTCTTTTGCATCTGATTTATGGGAGGAACATGGAAGGATTTGAAAGTTTGGACTAGGAGACATCTTGCAGTGCTGTATGCAGAGCTGAATGCATCATTCAAGCGTGAGGGGAAAGGCCTAACTACAGAAAAGTCCTGTGGACTGTGAAGCCTGGCCCTTCACAGGAAGAAAACTGTGTTGGAACTGGGCTAGAAGTTGCTTGTGTGTAAGTTGCTTGTGTGGGCTTGACCTCACAGTGATCCTCTTACGTCTGGCTGCATTCTGCCATGTCCTAAGAACCTGAGCAGGGTTGACCTTCGAAGAAATTGACTGGTATGAGCAGAAGGATCTGATGCAGAAATAAATGAAAGTTTAGGGCCAGAGACTAGAGCCCAGTTCAGCTTCAATTGAGAGAATATCACCATTGAGATCGGGCCAGCTGTTTTGCACTTGAGACAGTAGGAAGAATTCTGACTCTTTTGAAAGTAGGAGGTTCTGAATGAAGAAAGTTGAAGCAGTTTTCCTGCTCTTCAAAGTAGGCTCTATTCTCCCCTGGTTTAACAAATTTGGTACTATGGAAGTAAAGTATGGAAGTAAAGCAGATGTAGGGAAGAAGGGTTCATTGGCCTTGCAACATGGATTTTTGTTAATGGCCTCTAGACAATGTGAAGCAGAGTTATGGGAATTCCTATGTGGAAGACTGAGGGAGTGATGAGGAAGAACCACTAGAAGAACCCAGGATTTTTGAGATGCCAGGAGTATGGGATAGCTGCCAAGGAGAACTGCTGGTTTGGGATGACGTTTTCCCAGGGCTGAGGGTAGTCCAGCTGAAGGAGAGGAACTGGAACCACAGATACTTCATTCTTGATCTTAGATTCCACACAGGAAGCTACAGGATTTGTTATTTTCCCCATTCATTTTAGATCGTGCATTGATTCAATCTTATTTGGTAGGCCCATTACCATCCCGTGCAGTATGAATGTTTACTCTGGGATATTACGTGCATTATTTAATATGCGTTTTAATTTTACAGGTTTACATTTAAGAGACTTTGGACTTTAAAAAAATTTCATTTATTTGCAAGGAGAGAAAATGAGGAGAGAGAGAGAGAGAGAGAGAGAGAGAGAGAGAGAGAGAGAGAGAGAGAGAGAGAGAGAGAGAGAGGTTAGGCACACCAGGGACTCCAGCTGCTTCCAGCTAACCCCCAATGCATGTGTTGCTTTGTGCATCTGGCTTTTCATGGGTACTGGGGAATCAAACCTAGGTTGTTAGGATTTGCAGTCAAGCACCTTAACCAGTGAGAAATCTCTCCAGCCCAAGAGGCTTTTAAATAGTATTGGGATTGGTAAAAACTTGGACTGAATGAATTTTACAGTTTGAGATAGTCATAAGTCTATGGGAACCAGGGAGAGAATGTGGTTGTATGAATCAGAAGTCACCCGTAAATTCCTGTTTTTAATGTTTGGTCCCTAGCTAGTTGCAATTTTAGCAGTGGAACTTTGTTGAAGTTAGTGTGTTGCTGGGAGCAGGATTAGGGGTGTTACAGCCATTTTCTTTTTTCCAAAACTTGGCTCAATCCTGCTGCTAGCTTCCTCCTACTGTGTCAAGGTATATTATCCATCCTCTGCTCATGGCGTGTTTTCACCTGATATCATGAAACTTCTCCTCAAGGCTGTAAGCCAAAATAAACCTTTTCCTCCATCAGCTACGTTTGTTCAGGTGTTTTGTACCAGCAATGTGAAAGTAACTACATCTCCTTTATCATAAAACCACACTGGGGGAAGTAACTAAATGCCCCCATTCTTACCTCTTTCCAGGAAAAGAAAGGAATGCAAAGAGATTAGTTTCTTCCCAAGAGACTCATGCCATTCATTCATTTGGTGTCAGGAATAAACTAACCAGCTCAACACCACAGGCCCATCTAGTAGATTCTCTGAAAAAAACACAACTTGGGTGTTTGGGTAGGCCTCCTCATTTTCTGGGAACCCCTTTTTGCCTTCTTCTCATTCTTTTTTTTTTTTTTTTTGCTTGTTTGTTTTTGTTTTTCAAGGTAAATTCTTGCTGTAGCCTAGGCTGACCTGGATTCACTATGTAGTCTCATGCCAGCCTTGACCTCACAGTTAATGGATCCTCTTGCCTTTGCCTCCTGAGTACTGGGAGACATCACACCAGACATTTTGCTTTTTTATTGGGCAATATCTGTGCATTAATTCCTGCTCTAAACTCTAATGTTCCTAAGCTTTTCCTTTAAGAAAATCTCTCTGAGCATTGCCCTCTGGTCTGAGGATTTTATTCCCTGAAATTTATTAAGCTAAGGACCCTTAGGCCACTGACTCAGTGAAAGTTCTGTGTGACTGTGACCTTCTGGCACATAAGCTCTTGAGCATTGCCCACTAAAGAGCCAATCCAGGCTCCATAGTTCTCAAAGACACCCCAAATTCCCATATCAAGGCCTCGTTCCTTTTACTTCAGCTCCCACCATTGTCTTTCCTGACTTGAAATTTTAAAAAAAAGTGGGTACAGGAAACAATTTGTCTCAGTACTCTGTTCTCAAACCTAAACCTTACAGAGACAAATGAAAACCTGTCACTTGCACCAAAATGGATGAAACTAGGAAATACTATATTAACTAAAATATGAATAAAGAAAAAGTACATGCCATTTTTATTTCATGTTTGAAAGTATAAAATGTTGTAAAAGTAGAGGAAAAGGAAAAATGCTAATGCCAGTGAGGCAGTTAGGAGTAATAGGGCCCTGACAGTACAAGCAAGAAGTATCCTGGAGCCTCTAAAGAATCAGGAACTGATTCTTCCTTTTCTCTTTTTCCTAAAGAAATCCTCACAACCTCTACCTTGCTAGAGGCTAGAAATATCAGAAGGGTTTGGCATTTCCTTATCTCTTCTTCTCTAAAGGAGTTCCCCCTTCCTGGAAGAGTTAATCACCCCATCCAAGAATGCTAATTTTTTTAGGAATATAAATGGGTTTATTCCCTTTCCTGTAAACATGGCCATACTTGATACCTGGCCTAAAAATGAACAGACCAGGTCAGATTATCCAATAAATTCACATTAAGCCCCTAATCAGGCCTTTCCCTTTTCTGGGATTCCCCTCCTACTAGATAGGGACTTTGCATTCTTTCTTTCTCTTAAGCTCTACAACAAAATCTTTCTAAGCTCCACCTACTATAGACTGTGGACTTTGTTCATTTCAAATTTATAAGGCAAGAATCTGGATACCACTGACTCGGGAAGTTTTGTGTGGCGGTGGGCATCCAGCAACCTAACTCATGAGTTGCAGCCCAAGCAAGAGCTTTGCAAAGCTCTGGAACTCTCAAAGACACCCCAAATTCCCATACCACCAAAGACTAGGAAGTGGAAGAGATAGAGGAATAGAAAAAAAAAGATATAATTAGGACCAAAACAGAGAGAAGAGGAACAGTTTGTGTTCTTCTGCACAGTAAGGTGATGATAGGTCACAGTAACCTATTG
Organism: Zapus hudsonius; assembly: GCA_004024765.1. Classification (NCBI taxonomy): domain Eukaryota; kingdom Metazoa; phylum Chordata; class Mammalia; order Rodentia; family Dipodidae; genus Zapus; species Zapus hudsonius. The sequence goes on from PVHP010011905.1 coordinate 19,329, forward strand.
TATATTTTATGGAACATCTAGAAGGCTTTAAATAAATATAAAGAAATGATAAGAAGGCTCTCTCTCTCTCTCTCTCTCCTCTCTGATTGCAAATGAATAAATAAAAAAGTTTAAAAAACCAAGTAAGAAAAAGAAAAAATTATTATTCTGATTTGATCACTTCACAGTGTTTCAAAGTGTTGCAATATCTCTCTGCACTCTAGACTTAATATACTATTGTTATCCATAAACGACAAAGAAAATATAAAATATATTTTTAGCAATATATATATATATATATATATATATATATATATATATATATATATATATATATATTTAGCAATAAAAATTTTTAAAAAACTGAAAATTATGTGAGTGGGGGGAAAAACTGCAGTTAGTGAACAGATCAGACTCTACTGAAAAAATGATTACTGAATTTTACAATACAGCAATGAAAACTACCTAAATTGGAAAACTGAGAAAAACTAAAAATACAAAACTGAGAAAAGCAAGAAGCTGTGTGGTAATGTCAAATGGCTCAGTTTACATACAATCCAGATCTCTAATGATAAAGGGAGGGCAGGAGTCAAGCGTGCATACGAGGCTATGGCCTAACTCTTTTAAAATTAAATAGATCCATAGATCCTGAAAAGCCCAGTTAGTCTCAAGCACAGAAAACAAAGAAAAATTTCCCAGGGCACATCAAAATCAAATTGCTATAAAAATAGACATAAAAAGAAATCTTAAAAGCAGCCTGAGGACAAAAACATACACATGACTCACAGAGGAACAAATAACTGAAGATTTCATATGAGAACAGAACAAGCCAGAAAAGAGTAAAACAATATTTTTAAAGGGCCAAGAGAAAAAAATTAAATCAAATTCAGTACTGAGATTTATTTTTTTGAAAAGCCTAACAGTTTTCACTGCAAAATTATATCTCCAAATGTATGTTCATATGTATGAATGTATGTATGTGGGACCTTGCTAAAAGGCATGGAGGATATGGGGTTAAGGGAAGTTGAGACAGGCTGAAGCCCTGGCGGCTCCCTACTGAGACTTCGTAGGCACTTTGCCACCCTCCTCCCTTGATCCTGAACCTCCGGGCCCCCTGGCAAGCCACAAATGAACCCTGTTGTGATGGTTAGGTTTTGTTGTCAACTTGATCTTTTTAATTATCTTGGGTGAGTCTTTGAGGATGTTTACAGTAAGACAGCCTCTCAACAAGGGGCAGGATGTAAAGAAGCTCAAAGAAGCTGGAAGTAAACATCTTTTCCTGAGTGGGCCATGCAGGAAGGAAATTCCAGAGACTCGGGAAGCCATTAAGTCTGGGAAAGGAAAGCCCCACTCTAAGGCTATATAAAGGGGAAGTTCTCTCCGTGCCCCCCCTGCCTGGTCCCTGTTCTGTGTGTGTGGTGTAGGTGATGGATTTTTCTCTTAGCTTGGATCTGTGAAAGAGGACTCTTTCACTTTTATGGGACTTCCCCTGGATCTGTAGCTTAAATAAATCGTTTCCTTCCATAACCTGTGCCTGGTTTGAAGATTCATCCCAGCAGCATTTGGCTGACTGCGACACCTGTGTTCTCACTCACCCCAGTGGTGCTGACAATAGGTCAGTTCCAGGTGACAGTTTCTCCATAGCTGCAACATGTCTAAAATCGCATACTTCCCATCACTTGGGGCTGAGCAAGCCCCTCAATTTATGCAAATCAGGCATTCACAGGTTACTAGCCCCTGCCTATCCACTCGTGGTTAAGTCCACAGACCACCCTGCCCCAACCAATCTCCTTAACTCTACCCCTGCCTCTAATTTTCCTAGCTTTTCCTCCCTATAAATATGACACTCCCAATACAATAAATGATATATGCCCATTCCACCCACAGCGGCTGTGTCCCTAGAGTTTTTCTCCTGTCTCACGTCAGCTCGCGTCCTGACCACCCAGCTCCATGGACTAGTGGGGAGCCATCCTGCTCCCTCCCTAACTTGGCCACAGACCGAACACAGTGTCTGCAGAATGAAGGACACTTGGCCAGCTGCTGCCAGAACAGCATCTGCCGCAACCACAGCATCCATGAAAGGAATTTTATATGCTCTGATCCATATCAAATTATCCCATCTTATAACCAAAAAAGGAAAATATGTATTTATAAATTATTTTTATATATGCCTGTCTCTTTTTAGGATCTTTGTATAGGTGAACAGGGTTATGATGTGTGGTCCCATTGGATAGTCATAAACAGCAAAACATTTTTTTTCTTTTTGTCTTATAGTTTTACTGAGGCATAATAAGTATACAACTGCTTATATAAAGTGCTTAATTTGTGAGATGTGTTTGTATATATTTTCACAGAACTATCCCCATAATTATTACAATGAGCATATTCAAAGAATTGATCTGGAAATTTACAGTCAGGTAAAGGAGACATTCACAAAAAGCAAAAGAATGGAATTGATTCTTTTAAATAATTTCATCGATAGTAAATCTAGTCCGGTGAGTTAATGGGGGAGTTGCACCGTGCATCAACTCCCTGTTCATCAATGGAGCTGGGAGAACAGAGGCTTGAAATAGCTGTGAACCGACGAGAGATATGACTCTTGGAATACAGCTGCAGTGGGCAGATCATTTATTGCATAGATAAAAGTTGTTTATATAGAGGAAAAGGCAGAGGCAGGAGCAAAGGCAGCAAGGGGATTGGTAGGGGCAAGGCAGTCTGTGGATGTCTCATGAGTGGATTGGCAGGGTCTAGTAGCCTGTGGATGCTTAGTTTACATAGATAAATTGGGGAAGATTTCTACATGACCCTAGACATGCATAGAATGGTGATAGCTGCAAAGGAACTGTAACCTTATTGTCTGGGTTTGTTATTACAGCTGGAGTGAGGTTAGACCTTGAATTGCCTGCTTATCTCAGGGCTCTCTGTGGCCTGCTTGGAGGGATGGAGGGTCCAGGATATGCTTGAGATAATCAGGGCCTCAGACTCATCTCAACTTCCTTAAGAGAAGGAGATAGTCCCAACACCTTCCAGTCTCAACAAAACCCTATATCCTCCAAGCCTCTTAGCAGGGTACCACCAGTAAAGAGGTTTGTGTTTCTTACCTGACCAAAAGATTATTCATTTGCTTCCTACATTTTGATTACAATAAGCAAAAATATGCCCCCATTTTCAGGTATCAAGAAAAGTCCAATATTTACCCCAGAGTCAGCTATCAAGTAAATCTGCTGTAGCTTCAGGAAGGCAGTCAAAGGGAAGGATCCTCCTGGGCACAGGACAAGACTTGGCACCTCAGGGCACTGCAAACAGAGTTGAGTGTTGGGGTGCTTTGTCTCAGTTCCTGGATTGTCATTCTCAAGAGAGCAACACAAATGCCAACTCACACTTGCAGACAATGTAGGTGACAATATAGGAGAGAAAATCAGGTGATTGAATCATGAGGACACTAACTTCACCAGTGGATTAATCCATTAATGGTTTCACAACTGAATGAACTCTTAGTAGAGACAATGTAGGTGAGCATGGAGACCTTAAATCATTTCTTATGAGTAGAATGTATGGCTGCCTTTTGCTCAGAGGTTCTGAACTCCAAAGCTGTTCTCATACAAACATCCATGAAAAGTATTTTCAGAACAATGGTTAGCTAGTACCCCTGCTCACAAGATGTCTCCAAAAGCATGAGGCCGCCACCAATACCCACCCTTCACTCTACAGCATTTTGATAGCTGAGGAGTTTCTTCCTGAATATATCATTTTACCATTCCATTGGCCTTTCCAATTAATTTGACCCCCCCACAACCTCAAAATCATGTCAATTTGTCCCATACAACATCTAATTAAAGCAAACATTACAGGATGAGAGTAACACATAACCACTTACTGCTTACCTAGAAACATGGGGTCAAACAACGAATGTTATAACCTCTCAGGGTCTGTCTTTCATGAATATTAGTCTAGTGTTTTGTGGCTGTCAAATCAAAGTACTGTAGCTTTGTTATGGCTTAAATATCATAAAGTCGTTTTTCACTATTTCAAGATAGGTGGTGTAAGCAAGAAGAAGTGATTTTCTGAGTCCTCAATAGTAGGATGCCAAGGTCAAGGTCCTGAGGGCTGCTTTTTGCCTAAGGCCTCTTGTCTCAAACAGCTTTTCCCTAGTACTCAGGTGGTCTGTACTCTGCTATGCTTCCTTGGTCTCTTTCTCCTCTCTCTCTCTCTCTCTCTCTCTCTCTCTCTCTCTCTCTCTCTCTCTCTCTCTCTCTTTCTCTCTCTCTCTCTCTCCCTCCAGGCATTCTGGCTTAGGACCCGACAGCATCATTTTGAATCAAATCGGAAGTCAAGTATTTTTTTTTTTTTTTTGAAATCCTCTCTCCTTACTGATAGATTGCTGTCTTCACAATAGCCATATTGGATTATGGTTTACACTGTGACCTTGATTATTCTCATTGCCTCTTTAAAGAATGTCTTTCCAAGTGTAATCATATAATCATAGTTTAAGGGGCTAGGGACTATAACATGTGAACTTGAGGGATCAAAATTTAGTCCATAATGGAAACAATGTGGCGTTTTACTTATTTAGATAGACCTTTTCCACTTTTGCTGAGGTATCCATCCAGGCAAAGCAGGAAAAATAAGGAATTGTAGACTATTCATTGACCCATAAAGACAATACCATCATCCATCCCAGTCTTGGCCAGACAGCTGTGGCTAATCCCCATGCCTTCCAGGACTTCAATTCTAGTCAACCACAAATTTCACACCAATTTTTTTGTTGTTCAAAAAGAATGACTCAGATTTAACAAGTAACTGCCAAAAGAGGATTTGTCAAATAATGAGTCAATGGTCCCTCCCAGAAACTCCCCAGAGTATCAAGAGTAGACTGATTTTGGAGGGAACTCTTAGTCAACTGAGGACATGATCTGCTGATGGCATTTCCTTAAGCTCTAGCTGGTCTATAAAGCTACTACAAAGGTAGAGGTAGTTGTGTTCTCAGGAGGGAAATGAATGAAAATCCAGCTTCCAACCAAGATGGCCCTGGAAAGGAGATGTTACTTACAGTGGTTAACTGATAGTGCCACCTGACTCCATACCTTGAGGATCCCAATACAATAGGCTGAGTCTATATTGTTTTTGAAGGAATGATTGAGTGAGGCCAGTCGGTCCACACAATCATGTTGCCTTACATCACCAGCTGGGTAGAATTTGCTTGTCCTTAGAGGGATGGAACCACAGTTTCAGAAGAGAAGTGGGGTAGATATCTGAGGGTGGAGACAGGTGTTGAAAACAGAAGGTGCAGGGGAGAGGCTCCATCCCTTTCCCTTTCCAATAATCCTCCGAGTGAGATAAATGGTAATGATTAACTTGTAGTCAAAGCTGAGTGATGGAGGAGACTAAACCCAGCAGTATGTTAAATTGAATTGTGACAGCTTGGAAAAGCCATCCTCACACTGTTTTTTCTTCATTAAAAAAAAGCTCCTAGGTCAATACTGAAATGAGTACAAAAAAGAAATAATTTCATTTTCTCTCCTGAAACTTCCAGGGTCCAAAGAACCCCTTTCCATATGCCAAATTTATTGTTCTTCCTTGCCTGGCCACAAAATTGATATGCTTTGTTGCAGTAGCTATTGCCTGGCCTTTCTGAGAAATTCCTTAATCACATCTAGACTATCCATCTAACAAGAGCATTTCTCTTAGACTTCCAGCGGCTCATGTCCCACATTGTTTTGGTCAAGGGTCTCTGAGTTACTCCAGCCAGCAGACACAGTAAACAACCAACAGGTCATTGTCTTTACGATCAAGGACCATGCTGACACACCTGGAGAACCAGATGGCAGGACTAGCAATCAGTGTGAAAATACGAGACTCCCCTTTGGTCAGGCTCTACTAGAAGGTGTGGCCCTTCTAGGTGACCTGTGGTTAAACCTAGGGAAAAGAGAGAGGCATCGCACCAAGAAAGGACAGGCTGGAATCTCCAAATTTCAGATATGCTCTGTGGAACTCTTTTATCCTTTGTCCTGATAATTACACTTCGCCAAAAATTGCTATAGCAAATGATCACAAACTTGATGATATAAGAGAGCAAGACTTCATTGTGCCTGTTGTGCTTTGGATATGAAATATCCTCTTAAGGTTCACTGTGAAAGATGTAGTCCTCAGCAGGAGGTAGTAGTGAGAGGTAATTGAATTATGAGGACGCTAACTTCAGCAGTGGATTAATCCATTGATGGTTTCACAACTGAATGAACTCTTAGTAGGTAGGGCCTGGGTGGAGGAAGTAGGTCTCTCTCTCTCTCTCTCTCTCTCTCTCTCTCTCTCTCTCTCTCTCTCTCTCTCTCTCACTCTCTTCTCTCTCTCTTCTCCTCCCCACTGTGAATTGCTGAAAATAAATCTTGCTGTAAGCTATTTTTCAAATCAGGTGTTTGTTAAAAAGAGGACTAAATCATTGTTATAGTTCTGATGACTAGCAGTATAAAGGCAAGGTGTGACAGGGCTCTGCCTGTTAAAGCACTTGAGGAAAAATGTTTCCTTGTTTCTTCAGAACTCTGGAAGCTCCTGGAAGTCCTTAGGTCGTGGTACCAGAACTCCAGTCTCTGCCTCTGTCTTCAAACAGCCTATCCCCTGTGTGTCTAGGTCAAATGTCCCCTTTCTGTCTCTTACAAAGGCATTAGTCATTTAATTGAGTCCTAGAACCTTATTCCAGGATGAATCATCTCGGGATTCATAACTAACATATCTGTAAAGAAACCTTCCTAATGAAACCAATTATGGTGTTTTGGGTAGGCATGAATTTGTAGCAAATCAGGTTCCATCCACCCTGACCAAGGAAGAACAGGAGAAAAAGCTCCTTCTGTGTGACAACCATTAAGCCACCAAACTCCTTCTAGTACCTGTGGACTAGGAATGGTGGCAGAGACAGAATCAGAAACGATTTAAATGACTTTTGATGTGGTCAGTGAAGTACTCCATGGAGTCATTTTAACAGAACCATCAGTGAATGAGAGGAAGGCAGTCAGGACACCCTCTATAAATTTATGATGCAAATGAGTAAGAAATAAAGTTGTTCACAAGGGATAGTTGTCACTATTTATTTAGTTATTTACAGACAGGATCTCAGGTATCCCACACTGGCCTGGAACTCACTTTGTGGCCAAAAATGCCACTGAACTTCTGAATCTCCTGGCCTCACTTTACTGAGAATACAGGTTATGCCACCATGACCGGTTTATGTAGTTCTGGGAATAGAATCCAGGGCATTGTGTATGCTAGGCAAGCACTCTGACATTCTCTAGCAATAAGCTGAGATACCACTGGACCCATGCCAGTGGTGCCCTTCATTATTCTACATCTACTTAACAAAAGAGGAATATGTGTCCTTCTTGACACAATTCAAAAAGAGACCAACATCCAAGAATCTGCATGAATCATCCAAGCTAACAGACATTCCTCAGCGTTTACATGTTAACTTCATCATAGAGGAGATAAACACTGAGCCCCAAAGGGTGCCTCTCGGTGAAATCTGCCTCCTATAGCCAGAGACTAAAATCCTCAAAATAGTCACAGAAGTATGCATCTCCTTCTACAAAAATATTACTGTTTTTCTACATGTGTTTCTTCTTGCTTGCAGACTCCCAGTATCCCTTATATATAGCCCATATACAAGTACGCCTCACAACATTCTCACTACACATTCAGATGGGAATCTAAATCACTAGGATTAACTGACTTAGATCAACATTTGTGATGGTTTGATCCAGGTGTCCTCCACAAACATATGTGTTCTGAATGCTTGATCCCCAACTGATGGCAATTCTGGAACCGTGTTGGTGATGTGTTGTTGGGGGCGGATTTATGGGTGTTATAAAGCAGCTTCCCATTGCCAGTGTTTGATACACCTTCCTGCCACTGTTTGCAGAGCTGTGGCAGAGGTGATGTCCACCCTCTGCTCATACCATTGTTTTCCCTGTTATCATGCAGTTCCTTCTCAAGTGTATAAGCCAAAATAAACCCATTCCTCCCATCAGCCACTTTTGATTGGGTTTTCTTCTGTGCAGCAAGGAGAAAGCTGACTACAGCAACATGAGACTTTGATTAACATTAACTTGGCTCAAAAGAGAAAGCCTTATAACATCACATTAGTTTCCTATTATCACTGCAAACCTTGTCTAGATTTCATCAGTTTAATTTGGGTACTGTCCCCATATTGGACAGAATGTGATGGGGACTTGACTGTCTGGTTCCAATTAATCCATACAAGCTTGACTCCTACTCATTTCTAAAATGTTCTGGTGTGCTAAGGCAGATGTCCATGTTCTTTGAAATGCTGTAAGGACAGAAGACCTTCGTGCCATTTCTAATCTTCCTTCTTCCTTAAAGCAGATTAGGTCAGATCAAAGTGTAAACAGAAAGATGAAAAAAATGTGGAATAAGAAACTCTAAGAATAAGCAAGTCATAACTATGATATTTTATTTGTATTGCTTCAAGAAGTGTAGTGGCCGTTCATACAGAAATTAAATTTCTAAAGTTCTCATTCCACTCAAAGCCCTGAGGTCAATAGGGTCATTGTCCCTGAAACAATCTGGTCAAGCTTCAAGGACCCTTTCACTGAGTAGGCACAGCTCCATTGCCCTCTGGCTGCAGCTATAGGCTCTAGTCCCTTGACCGCCTTGCCCGTGACTCAAATATTAGCAGCACTTAAGAGAGGGCAGGAGGACTTTTGCTGTTACAGTGCCATGACAGCTCCTCGGGTTTTTACATCATGGGGAGGCTTATGGGACAGCAGATCTGGCCAGAAAAATATATTGAGATCCTTTAGGGCCATTTTATTTTCCAATAATGCACTTGCTTCTGATTTATAAGCCCAATCCAGGACAGCAAAATATTTATGATTCCCCTTGAGAGAAAAAGTAGTAGTGATGAAGTACTCATAAACAGCCATGCCTGCTGCAAAAACTCTCAGAATTTTATGTCATTTTCTGAATTTGGCAGGACAGACAGCACTGTGGCCCTTCCCAGCTCTTACCATGCTTCCTTGATAAGCATTCCATGTCTGTTCCTTAGCACCCAGGTGAGTCACATTAAGTTATTATGCTTTACCAGGCTTCTGACGATAGAGGTCACAAAGTGCCCTACCTTCACATCCAGTGAAGGAGAATTTTTGTCTAATATGGGAAAGCTATATACATTCGGGGATCTTTAGAGAAACGGAGCTAATAGAGTGTATAGGAAAAGACAGAAAAGGAGAGGGTAATTTTCAGTACTTGGATCATGAAATGGTGGGCGTGACAGGGCAGGCTGGCACAGTACAGACCCATGGAAGAGTTCATGTGACAGTCTTGAGGTCTCAAAGTGATCTGGATGCCACATCCCTTCATCCTCATGGAAACTAATTTCTCTCATGTCTTTAAACTGATTGGATGGTATCCATCGCATTGTAGGAAACAACCTCTTTTGCACAGTCTACTGACTTTATGCTAATCCCATCTTAAAAAAATACACCCACAGAAACATCCTGATGGGTATAAAACCCAAACATGGGTACCATGATCTGGCAAAGGTGATGAACAAAATTAGGCAAAACCACCAACCATCAGCTAACTTAGGATGCTAGTTGTCATTGAACTAGTTATTATACTAGGACAGAACTAAATCTGATTTTCAATTTGTCTCAGACTTCCTCTGATTCACCCAGGGAGCAGTTAACATCAATATACTATCTGGGTTCTAGCTTTCTTTCCAGTTCATGTTCATTAACAACCAAGAGATGAGGAGCACTTTCTCTCAATCGACCAGAAACTTGCTCCTGATTGCTTTGTATTTCTCTTAGATCTCATCCCTCAGCCAACATGCCTGCCCATCATTTCCTTTCCAGAAAATGATGCTGCTATCGACACGACATCTTCATCCTCCAAGTGGTGAAAAGCACTGATGGGTGTGTGATTGTACCCTGCTTGTAAGTCAACATGTTAGCTTGTCACCATCAGAGAAAAAAAGGACTTTGAGGCACAGTGAGTGTACAACATATCCACCTATCTGCAAGATTAAATGAAGTTCCATGGATGAGTGGAGTAGAGTGAGGAGACACCTGCGTATGCACTGGTCTGCCAGAGGAGAGAAGGCGTTCATTCAGAAAATCCCCATCCTCTACAGAGAGCAGCAGTGGGGGCCTGCACCCTCTGCTCCCAAGGAAGCACTTTTATACTGTTTTCCAAGGCTCAGAAGACAGCAGGACATGTGGAAGACCCACTGAATGTTGTCTTCTAATACCAACAACCAACTGTACTTTCTTCTTTGTTTTGGTTTTAGTCACTTTTAATTTTAAAAAAGCAGACGTGTTAGTAAGTCTTCTTGGGAAAGAGCTTTCATCACAGGCAAAACTGGCAGTCTTCCAAGCATCTCCACATCTGTGGAGTACGTGTGTGGAGTGCGGTGGGGCACAGAGGAAGCTGGAGCTCTCGTTAGATACTATGAATCACGGATAAGGGAGTGGGGATCAGCCACAGGGGACAGGAGGAATGTGTGAGACACATTAACAAGCAAAGAATCACCATCATAACTGTAGGGGAGTGAAGATCTGGGCCCAAATGTAGCAGAAATGTCTGACTTTAGGCCAAGACACACTGTAAAAAAATAACTTCAGCCAATATATAAGGAAACACAATACACATGTATCAATAATTTGAAAAAAAATCTATTGTTTTCCTTGAAAAAGTGAAGTTTGTTATCTATACTTAGTGACACATGGCCTCTGAGTCTGGCTGTAATTTATAAATACTATAGCTGCTCAATTTTGATAGACATTTATATCCCTATTTTGAAACTGAAAAGATCTGTTGAGACCATGAAAGGGGGAATAGAGAAATCCCTTCTTCTTTCACTACAGTTTCTTTCACACACACACTTTAATTATATATACATACATACACACACATATATATGATTAAACAATTTAGAATACTGATAATAATAATGAATATTAACAACACATTAGAAGAATTCTATCACTTCCTGTTATTACTCCTTCCATCCACCTTATAATGTAAGCTATTGTCTGTAAATAATGAAACAAAAATGAAGATCTCCAGGTCTAGTTTCTCTGACAGTTAATGAAACATTCCATCATTGTTTTATGATCTTGGACAGCTCATTTTATAAAGTCTCACTTCTTTCTGGACACGAGTTACTAAACATTAATATTATCTTAAGTGATTATGTCATTGATGTCGCTGATCATGTGCATATACATGATTTTTACATTAGCCACATTACAGCTGTGTCAAATGTACAGAGTGTTTAAACAGCTGTTTTGCATTATTGCTTTATGGGCCATGAAAATAAACACACAAATATCTTTTCAGGATTGAATACTTCATGGCAATCTCACCCGGCTACATAGGAAATTTATTTTGTAGTTGAACATCTGTGTGTGTGTGCATGTGCGTGTGTGTGTGCATGCATGTGTGTGCGTGTGTGTGTGTGTGTGTGTGTGTGTGTAACCCCAGACCTTGTCCACATTAGGCAGGTGCTCTACCATTGAGCTATAGCATCTAGCCCAGTCCCTACTTTTTCACTTTAAAGATGAACTAGCAAACCCTTTGGCTTCATATTATAAAACAAAATTGTCTCAGATATTTCAAATGAATGGATTCTAAATATTTTTAAGATCTTAAAAATGCTGATAATCACTAATAATGAGCCTGTAGTTTGATTGAATTTTAATTCCATGGTGAAAATATTTACAGTTACTTATTCTGAAACTATTCAAATTAATCATGAATGTATTATTGTAACTCTATTAATTTAGGAAAAAATAAAAAGAAATCTCTTTAAACATGGGATTTTGGAATTCCCAACTAAACTGTTTTTTTAAGATTGTAAATGCATACATTTTTCTTATTCCAAAAGTCATCTCATACATCTTACCCTAGTGAAGCCATCAGAAGCCCTGCACAAGGGACCATTTTCTCCCTTGCATCCATCCTCCTGTCTCAGAGAGGTCTAGATTCCTCCTATCTCCAACACACTGATCACTCTTTCCCAGGCCCTTTGCTGTTTCTCTTCTCCACAACCTTCACATGTCAAAATATGTTGGGGACTCTACCCAGGATTTATTCTAGGTTTGCTTTGAACACTGCGTACAACCCGTGCACACAGCTGTGCTACTGAATCTTCCAGGAGTCGAAGCCAAAACCCCTGTGGCCACTAAAGTCTAAGGTGCTCCAATGAAACCCCAGTATTTGCATATAAACTATGCACTACATGCTATTTATGTTAAATCAACTCTAAATTACTTATAACATAAAGCTATGCAAATTATCATGAAGCACTATCTAAAGGTTAATGATAAGAAATCAAGTCTGTGTATGTCCAATACAGAGGCACATTTTAAAAATATTTTAAATCATGATTGGTTGAATTCAAGGATGTGGAACTTACAGACATAGTGCTACTAACTTTTCCTATATTCATATCCTAAGACTGTTTTGATCCCTTAGATAGCATCATTCTGTACATAACTGCCTGCATGATACTTACAACTCTGTTATTTATCAGATCTATTTTGAATGCAAATTGGTTTGCCATACTTAATATGCTAAATAGAAAACTTGATCTTCCTAATCAAAATCATCCCTATGATGTTTTTCCTCAATTTGGTAAACGAACATTTTGTTAGAAAATAGACGTGATCAATTGAAATAATCCTTTCTGCCCAAGACCAATGCCAGGCTACAAAATAATAAGACCACAGTTACCAGGAAAACCACCAGCCACCTTGGTCATGGCCTTGGGTCCTAGTTAAGGGTGAGGCAGCATCAGAAGAGCTGCTCCTCCTTAGAGGCCTTCTTCATCTCTCTCCTTCGTGGCCTCCATGAAGTCTTTCCCATAGAACTTCATAAGGGACTACTATGCTTTGTTCTATAGTTCCATTCTTTCTCTTTTATTCTCTCTCCTCTCCCAGTCTCTCTCTCTCTCTCTCTCTCTCTCTCTCTCTCTCTCTCTCTCTCTCTCTCGTGTGTATGTGCTTCAGACACCACTGCACAGTGCTTCTGCACTTCCACCTCTCCTAATAAAACTTGAACTAAATGAGCATTGTTTCAGCCGCCTCTCATCTAAACAGCCTGCTGCTCTCACTCTCATTCTGTTTTTCTAAATCTCATACCCCTTTTCCACTTTGTGAAGCTATAATTTAAAACACATCTTTTGTTCCCTTTTCTCTCTCACACATCTAATTCACTAGTAAATTTGATTCACATCATTCATATCTTCCTCTTTCTGCTAACAATTTCTTTCTCATTAAATACTCTTATTTCCCTCCTCACTTATCTTGCAAAGTCTCCTTATCTCACCATGATAAAACAGTTATTTTTCTTCTGCTTGACTGAATGTGTGTGGGTCATGTAATGTGGGTGGTGAGCACTGGTATGTGTCCTCCTGGTACCCCATGCACTGGCCTCAGTGGGAGGCTCTCATCTGCAGGGGCCAGAACAGACCCATTGCTCTTCTGCCTGCTTTGTTTGAGTCTCTTACTGAGACCTAAGCTTGCTTTTTGCCACAAGCCCATGAATTCCTCTTGTCTCTATTCCCCTTTGTAGAAATGGGGTTACAGGTACAAGTGATCATTTCCCATCTGTTTAGGTGGGATCTGGTGACTCAAACTCAAATGGTTTCAGACCCCGTCAGGTCCTCATGCTTGTGCAGGAAGGGAACTTTACCACTGAGCCATCTCTGTTAAAAGAACTCTTGAATTTTTCTAGGTATTACAGTTGGTCCTCATCCTCTGGGACCCCATTGACTGCAATACCAGTGGTTCACTGAGCTATCCCTGTAGAAATGACACTAGATCTTAAACAGATGAGCACACTGTCAAGAATCAGATGAGAAAGAAGGGGCTGCTTTAAATGCACATCTGTTCTCATTTATAAGAGAGTGGTGAGAGAACAAGTAATGTGGATCTTCAAACCAAAAGAATTTCAAGTACATAGACCCTGAGGCAGTTGTATGCTTAGCAAGTTACTGAATAGGAAAATCCAAAGGCCAAAAGGCCAGTCTAATGTTCAAAACTGAATGGGATGCAAGCCTGTTCTGTTTTGACATAAATAGGGATTAAAAAGTGGAAACAGGTAGATAATACATCACTTTATTAATTTAGTAATTCCACTGAGTAAAGTGATTTTCTTGGCACAGGGGAACAGAGAGACCAAAATGGTACCTGCTTTGACAGTCTTGTATACAAGGTTCAGTACATGTTTTCATGTGGAAGGACAACAAAGGGAAGAGTTCAAAGTAAGATGAACTTGGGGATTACTTCACAAACATCATTGTGTATGAACTTGGGTGGTGTTTCACAAACATCATTATATATAGACTGAACTCTGCAAAGGGTTCTAATGGAAGTTCTTAGAAGCTTCTTTTTTTTATAGCTTAGCAGCTCATGAACCATTCCAGCAAGAAAACTTCATAATAAGAAACTTACAAAGAAAGGCTCTCAAGTTAAAAGAGGCCACAGAACACACTGAGAACACAGACAGCTTGTCCTAAATCTATGTCCCAATCTCTTGAAGCATTGGGGTCTGCACCTGAAAGATACACATAATGATTAGACCTCCATCACCAGGGTGTTGTAAAGCTTTAGGTAAAGTATCTGTGGTGGATTTCACTAAGTCTCCTCCATGAACTCCTGTTCTGGTTTTTGGTTTTTAGCTGGTGCTGATTTGGGAACTGGCGTCTCCTGGAGGAGGTGTGTTGTTGGGGACAGGTTTATGAGTGTCATAACCAGCTTCCCCTTGCAAGTATTTGGCACACTCTCCTGATGCTCTTGTCCACCTGAAGTTGGCCAGGAGGTGATGTCCAAACTCTGCTCATGCTACAGTTTCCCCTACCATCATGGAGTTTCCCTTAGAGTCTATGAGCCAAAATAAACCCTTTAGGTCAGGTGCTTTCTGCCAACCTGAAGGTATCTGCAACAGTACCTATACAGTACTTCATTAGCTACTTTACTAAAGCTGTGACCAAATACCAGACAAGAAGCAGTTTAGGAAGGAAAGGGTTTATTCTGGCTGACAGATTTGAGGAGACACATTCTCTTATGGAGAGGAAGGCATGGCGGCAGGAGTGGGAGGCTAGTCTACCATATTGTGTCCATACTCAGGAAGCAGAAGGTCAGCAGTAAATGAGGTCAGACTATAAAACCTCAAGGCCTGCCCCCAGTGACCTAAGGTTGAACAATGAAACAGCACCCCCAGCTGGGGTCCAAGTGTTCACACAGATGAGCCCACAGGGGACATTTTACATTCAAGCCACAAGATGTTCCTACACTTGTACAGCATCTAACCTATGTACAGAAAGCTTAACATCTTAAAGTTCTCTTGAGAAATAAATACCTACTGCTAAGCAGGAAGTTTTCATAATCCATCTCTTGTCAAAACTTTCCATAACCTAATAAATCAATGTTTGCAGAAGGCTTTGTTTTGTTAATAATGGAAATGAAAAAAAAAATGGCTGATCTTTTATTATGTTTACTTGTGAAATCCAATATTACCTTTCCATCTCATACAACAATAGGAGAAGTCGTATTATGTAGTTTGGCTTTTCAGTAGATAATTTAAGTAGATGCAAGTACAGCACTGGGAAGCAGATTTGTGAGAACCAGACCAGCATTACCTGCCACTGTGACTCTTCACAGACTCTGCACCTCAAAACAGCAGCAGCACTAGAAAACGTTCAGTCATACAGGAAGATATGTGGGGGCGATCTTTGTTGTCAGTTTTTTCTTTTGCGACATTCTGTCATGAATAAATATTATCTTCATCCCAAGAAATATTTCTCAACACACATGCACGCACGCACGCACGCACGCACGCACGCACACACCACCACCACCACCACGACCATCACCAGCACTGTGAGTGATGAACACTGTATCCCAAGGGAAACCACCAACCTTTGAGAGCGAACAATGAAGTCAGTGATAGGAACGCAAGGAGTAAGTGGCAGTGTGGGTCGTGGCTAGATTGCAGGCAAAGATACATTTTGGTTGGATGCAGCTACAATGGTCATGATCATGGGCTCCATTCTTCTCAAGAACATATTATGTGGCAGAAAATTAAGTTTCTAAGGGGGAACAACCCATAACAGTAAAGAGAACAGAAGAGCAGTGGTGCTGTCATTAGATATGCTAACCAATTTTTAAAATTCAGAAAATAGATAGTAACATAGGGATGAAGTTATAACCCAGAGAAATATGTTCAGTAATCCTGATAAACAGTACATTTCTCGTGTTCCTGAATTTTATAGAAGCAGAAAAGATAAATGAATTTGAGTTTTCTACATATCTACTATTTCAACATAAACAAGCCTCCTATATTTAAGGTGTTGCCTTTGTATAAAAATATCTTTATGTTGCAATCATAGTTGTATTATATCCAAATGTAGGGTTTTGTGTTTAAAAGAATTTCTCTAAGAATTCAAGTCCCGTTTATATTACTGTAATTTCCACCTCTGTGTAGGTTACCTAGTTTTCTTTCCATCATTTTGGGATTTTTGCTGTGTGTGTTTCTGTGTGTGTGAGTGTGAGTGAGTGTGTGAGAGTGTGAGAGTGTGTGTATGAGTGTGCATGAGTCTGTATGTGTGTGTGAATGTGTCTTTGTGTGTTTGTGTGAGTGTGAGTGGTGTGTGTGTATGTGTGTGTGAGAGTGGTGAGTGTGTGAGTGTGTGTGTGTGTGTGTGTGTGAGTGTGTGTGTTCCCGCCTGTGCATGCATGCAGATTCAGGTGCACACATGCAGAGAAACAGAGGCCACCAGTATCTTCTTCTATTGCTCTTCTGATTTCAGTCTCTGAAACAGGTTTCAGCCTGAAACTAGAGTTTGTGCCAGTGTTTAGCTGGATTGACTGACCAGAGTGCCCAGTGATCTCTTTGTCCCTTGTCTTGGTTTCCCTTGGCACTGGGGTATTGGTGTGTTGCTGGGGATTGAACCTGGGTCCTCAGGATTGTGCTGCAAGCTCTTCACTCTCTCTAACCCTTTGTCTGTATGTCTTTAAAAACCTTCCATCCTGTTGTTTACACTTTTCTCTTTGGGAGTCTCTCTCAAGGGAACACTGCAACATTGGATCTGACTTCCACATCTCTGAATACCTTCCCCAGACTTTGCACTTTTTAATATGTGACAGTAGAAGAGGAATGTGCCCCTGCCTGCCTTTCTTCGCCTTTCTCAGTCTTCCTCTGTGGTCTTCCTCCTATTGCTTAAGCTAATAATGATTGATTTTGAGTTGTAATGATTACAATTTAAATTTTATAGTTCATTCAAACAACTGTTTTGGTTTCTTTACTTGTTTCTTTTGGGCTGTAATATTCTGCTATACTCTTCCAGGGATATAATCTTGATTTATTTTAATATCCTCTCTTGTTTCCTTCTTAAGTTTTGTTTATCATGATCTCTCTCTCTCTCTCTCTCTCTCTCTCTCTCTCTCTCTCTTTCTGTGTGTGTGTGTTTGTGTGTGTGTGTGTGTGTGTGTGTGTGTGTGTGTGTGTGTGTGTGTGGCCTGTGTATAGAGGTCAGGGCACAACCTCAAGTGTCAATCCTTGTTTCCATCTTAGTTGAGGCAGGGCCTCTCTTGTTTGCCACTGGGTCTACCAGGCTAGCTGACCCACAGCTTCCATATTCCCCTGCATCCACCTCCTTTCTCACAGTAGACATGCTGGGATTACAGATTCTCGTGCTGCACATCTGGCTCTACATGAGTTCTGGGGAACTAAGCTCAGATAATTAGACTTGCACAGTAGTAAGCACTTTTCCCATCACCTTCTTCCCAGTCCTAGGATTTGTTCTTTGATGGCTTTAAAAATTCCTTGTGTTACTTCATTTTTGTAAAATAATAATAATAATAATAATAATAATAATAATGAAGAAGAAGAAGAATGTCCATTCCTGAATACTATCTGTAACTGAAATATGTTTAACTTATCACCCATACGGATTGGCCTAACAATACATACAATGCTTACTGAAAGAGCACTCCTGAGATTGTCCTTGGGATGTCCAAGGGAATATCCTGTTTCTGACATGGAAGGATTACCCAAACCTCTTTTTAACAAAAAAATCAATAGACCAGTAGATCTCATACATAACCATTCCATTGCTCAGGACATCCCCATCATTAATCAGTATTTAGTTTTGGTTTTGAAATTTGGACTTTACTAGTGTCTAATTTTTAAAATATACTTAAAAGTTATATTGTGGGAAACCTTATATTATAAGGTTAATTGGAAGAAGTAGGATGCAGAAAAATATATAGCATAATCAGAGCTAAGGAATATATAAATTTTTCCTGTGGATTGATGTGTCCTGAAATATTAATGTATGGAATAATTGACATTTATGTTACAAAAATATTTTCTAATAAAAATATTTTATATAACATGGAGATTTTATGTAATATACCTCATGTATGTAAATATATATACATATATATACTTTTTTTTAATCACATGCTACTTGAAAGTGAAATTCTAAACAGCATCTGACAGAATCTAGCTAGGACAGTTTAAGTTATCAAATAGAAAAGATCTAGAAAATAAAGCTTGAAGTCCAGATGTCAAGCTTGGAATTAAGTATTCAAACACATAAGCCTATGGGTGTGGTATAGCTGGGTCACATATGGTAATTCTATTTTTTTTTTTTTTTACTTTTTGAGAAACTTCACACTGATGTTCATAGTAGCTGCGCCTGTTTACTCTCTCACCAACAGTGAATAAGGATTCCTCTTTCCCTTCGACATTTGTTATATTTGTTTTCTTGAGGAAAGCTATTTGGACAGGAATCTCAAAGTAATTTTAACATGTAATTCTCTGGTGACTGAGGTTGTTGAGCACTTTCTTCTAATATTTACTGACCACTTATATTTGTTCTTTTGAGAACTCTGTTCAGTTTTTTAGCCCAGTTTTTTCTTTAATTGGCTTTGGAATTATTCAGGTTGCTTAGTTCTTTTCATATTATAAATATTAATCCAATGTCAGGTGTATAGACGTTTTTCCATTCTGTAGCCTGCCTCTTCCCTAGGTTTGCTGTTTCCTTTGCTGTAGAAGCTTATTAATTTCATAAAGTCCCATTCATTGATTATTGACTTTATTTCCTAGACAGATTAAAGTCCTACTCAGAAAGTTTATACCTATTCCTATATCTTGAAGAGTTGTCCCTACATTTTCCTCTAGCAGTTTTAGAGTTTTGGGTTCAGGTCTTTGATTCATTTGATTTTTGCAAAGGTTGAGAGATAGGGATATAGTTTCTAGTGTTTGGGCAAAATTTTCTGTAGATGTGTGTTAAGTCCAATTGCTCTACCATGAAATTAAATTCAGATGTTTCTCTGTTTAATTTTTGCCTAGATGGCCTGTTAATTAATGAAAGTGGGTATGGAACTCACCTACTATGATCGTGCTAGGTTTAACCTGTGACCTTACTTCCAATTGTATTTGTTCTATGAAATTTGGTGCATCTGTGTTAGGTGCATTTATGTTCAACATCCTCTTGATGGAGTGTACCCTTAATCAGTAAAAGTAAACTTCTTTATCTCTTCTAACTAGTTTTGCTTCTAAGTCAGTTTTAGCAGATTTTGGAGCAGTGAAATCTTAAAGTTTTCTACTTCCATTTGATTGGGAAATGTTTTTCCAACCTTTCACTGCAAGGTAGTGTCTGTCTTTTATAGTGAGTTAGCTTTCTTAGAAGAGATAAAGATAGATCTTATCTTTTGAACTAGTAAGCTAGTCTGTGTCATTGAGGCCATCATTGTTAAGAGTTATTTTTCACCTGCGTCACTGGTCATATTTACTTACAGTTAGGTTTAACCTGGTTAGGGGGCCACAGACAAGGGAGAATAGGTGGCAATTGTCTCTGTGTTCTTGTGTGAGTTCACTGAGTATGATCTGTTCCAAGTCCATCCATTTTTCTTTAAATTTCCTTATATCATTTTTCCTAATTGCTGAGTAGAATTCCATGGTGTATATGTACCACATTTTTGATATCCATTCTTCTGGCGATGGGCATTTAGGTTGGCTCCAATTCCTAGCTATTATGAATTGAGCTACTATAAACATGGTAGTGCAGATGTCTCTATGCTGAAATGAGGAGTCTTGAGGATATATGCCCAGTAAAGGAATGGGAGCAGGTGTGGAAACAACAGAGGGGGGATATGTTCACATACCTAAACTAACAACAATCTAACTCCATAGAATTATATCTTCTGTACAACAAGTTCCAGAAGCAGATAAGACCTCAAAGGGGGGGGTGGAAACCTACCTATGGTACAAAGGATTCTGTCCTCTGGTTTCCTGATCCAGTAAGTAGTTACCTCCCATAATGAGCTGTTGATCAGAATAACCCACAGGGTCCCTAAAAAAAGACAAACTTTTGTCACAGCCCTTGAATACCCAGCTCAGGCAAAAGATAAGACCCTATTGCTGAAGATTCCATGGACTGATAGCACACAACACTGAGAGACCCTGCTGAATCCAGAAACAAAATCACCTCCCAGAAGGGCAGCCTGGGTAATAGCAGAAGGTGTTGCATGAGCTGCCAGGGGAACCAGACCAACGATGTCCTTATTGAGCAGGAGGCATCTTCAAGTTACACTGACCGATGAACTGAGAGTGCAGAACACACTGCTATATGGCACAGACAAGCAAGTCAAGAAGTGCCCATCTGTGCAATAGTGATGCCCAACCTAGGTGGGTAATCAACAACTGAATAATTGGCTATGAGATCTGCTCAGAGGCAGGGAACCCTTAACTGATACAGGGACCTAAGGCAACCTTGAATGGGGACCAAGGACCCCATCTCCGTGGGGAAGTCCTCACTAACCACAGGTCCTCAGAAAGGCTACATCCTCCAAACGCTCACCAACCTAGCAATATTTGTCTCAATTGACCAATAATATCTCACTCTCCACTGGAGACTCTGTTTGTATCTTTCAGAAAGTAACGAGAACTGGGGATAAAGAAACTCCACCAAAGGGACCTGATGTGGTGGGGGCCACCCAAGCAGGAGATGATCCATGTAGAGCCCAAACACAACCTCTAAGGAATTGGGATGATGAGCCAAATATCTATTCCCATAGCAAGGCAGATAACCTACGGAAGAACAATGGAGAGAGGCACCAAGGGTGCCCAAAAATTGTTCAAAACAGAAATTTAGAGACTTTTACAAGCCTAATAACTATGGAAAATTTGAATTCACCCACTATGACTCAGGGAAATTTGCGGAAGAGGGGGCGGAAAGAATGTAAGAGTCATGGGTTGGGGGGAATAACTAATGCATAAAAGGGAATGTCATCATGGATTCAATGGCTTTATCTGAGAACCTATGTCCTGAGCATATTGTTGAGTTAAAATATATAATTTTAAGCCAATAATAAAAGAATCCTAAAAAAAGTTATTTTTGAAAGATATTTCCTGTCATTGTGCTCATTTTGGAATGTTGGTGGGTCTCTTTTTTGTTTTTTTTCTTGTTAACTCTTATTCAATCCTGGTTTGTTCTGTCCTGTGGCCTCATGGATGTTTGTCTTTCTCTGAACTCCAGAGAATTCTATCAAGTTTCTTCTGTTCAGCTGGCTTGCTATTCATAAATTCCTTGAGCCTGTTTGTTTTTTTTTAATCATGTATTATTCTTTCTTTTTCAATTACCAGAGGTAGCTTTGCTGGATTTAGTAGTCTGGTTTGACAGTAATTGCTTTTCAGAATATAAAACACTTCACTGCAAGCCCTACTTTTAAGTTATTCTTTTTGTTGCTGTTGTTGTTGTTGAGAAATCCATTATTCTCAATGTGCCATTTTTGTGTGACTTTGTTTCTCTCTTGCTGCTTTCAATATACTATCCCTGTTCTATATATTTTATGGTTTAATTATGATATGACAAGGGGAAGTTCTTTTCTAGTCTTTTACGTTAGGTGTTCTAAATGCCTCTTGTATATTCATTGGCATCACTTTTTCTTATTTAGGGAAATTTTCTGCTATGATTTTGTTAAATTTTTTTGAGGTCTTCAGAATATAAGCCTTTTAAGTCTTTTGTGCTAAATATTCTTAAATTTGGTCTTTTCACAGTGTCCTGAATATCTTGAAAGTCCCATTCATTTCTTCTTCTTCTTCTTCTTCTTCTTCTTCTTCTTCTTCTTCTTCTTCTTCTTCTTCTTCTTCTTCTTCTTCTTCTTTTTTATTTTTGAAGGTAGGGTCTCACTCTAGCCCAGGCTGACCTGGAATTCACTATGTAGTCTCAAGGTGGCCTTGAACTCACAGCGATCCTCCTACCTCTGCCTCCCGAGTGCTGGGATTAAAGGCGTGCCTCACCATGCCAAGCCATATCTTCTTTATGTGCTCATTTTGGTTGTCCTTCCACCTTATCTTGTATCTCCGATATCATGTCCTTTTTTTGATTCACATGTTGTTAAGACTTTCCATGGAGATTCTTACTTGATTATGTTTTTTTTTTCATTTCTAGCATCCAGTTTGACTTTTCTTCTGTATTTCTCTTTGTTGAATTTTTCCTTTATGTCTCTTATCTCTTTCCTTATTTCAATCAATTGCTTGTTTTTTGTGTGTGTGTTCCCATATTTATTCAAGAGTTCATTTTCTTCCTTGCTTTTATTGAATTTTTTAGATTCCATCAACTTCAGTCTCAGTGAAAGACATTACAGAGGATTGGTTTTTGGAGGGATTATATTGCCTCAGTTTTTCATGTTACTTGTATTTTTGTGATTGATACATCTGCAACTGGGTTGTAGATTAAATTTATTCCTTTATATTTTTATGAGTATTTTTGTTAACTTACCCTTATTATTTCAGAGTGATGCCTTGCACCAGCCCAGAAGGACCAAGTCATTGTCAGGTTCTATCTAGTGTCTAGTTCTTCTTCTACACTAGTGTTCAGAGTACCAGACTCAAATCATGGGACTCTTCCATCAAACTTGTGAAGAGGCTTAAGGCTCTCACATGAGCGAGCCCAGCTCAAAAGAGAAGGAGAGTGCTTATGGCTCCCAGGAGATGAAGGGATATCTAAAAGCACTCCAGTAAGCCCCCATCACAGAGGTTAAGAGCAAGCTAAAGATGCTCAGGTGTGCAGGGCATCCTGGAGATGAAGGAGAGCTGAAGGCTCTTGGGGGTGTAGAGGTCAAGGCAGCTGAAGAGCAGGTTGAAGACTTCCAGTGCTCTTGTTTTACAAGGTATTACCAAGTCTCACACAGTGCTGTGGAATTTTCTTCCAAGTACCTATTATCTAATGCAATTAGATTATATATAGTTCACCTTACTATGACTTGAAGAAACAGTGATTTTACCACTAATTTAATAGCAAAAGAAACTCTATGAAACTTAGTTTTAAACTATAGAATATATGCTATGCTCAGAAAAAAAAACACACACACCTTAAATACTAAATGGTTTTTATCACAAAGACAAAATTAACCTACTTGATTTACAAATCCGTGGCTATTTTAACATTTAAAATAGTAGTAGTCTTATCCAAATGCAGTTTCAATAGAACACAACTCTTCACTTACTAGACAAAGAAAGACTAGAACTGACTACTAAACTGTGGAAGTCCTTTAAACCTTTGATTTCTCTGAATTCTCCTATGTGCTAAGATGCATTTTAGATAGTGCATATATTTTGTTTTGAAGCTATGTAATTAGTTTGCCTGTCCTGATATTCTAATAGTTTTAGCTTATTTCATTTACATATTTGTTTATATGTATCTATGCAAATATATACAAAGAAAGCAAATTAGACTAATACAAATAATAATGACATGGATCCTTTGGTAGTTTGAATGTAAATAGTCCCCTACTGGTCAAACCTTTGGGTGTTGGATCTAGCTGGGGAAAGTGTGATTCTGGGGGTGGGCCTTGAGGTGTTTCAGTGCAGCCCCAGTAGGTTGCTCGGAGCTATTCCTACCTGTGCCTGTGTAGATGTGACACCAGCTGTCTGCTTGTGCTATGCTTTCTCTGCCACGATGAAACTTTCCTTCAAAACCATCAGCTACAATAAACCCTTTCTGTCATGGTTTGATCCAGGTGTCCCCCACAAACAATTGAATGTGTTCTGATAGATCGATCCTCAGCTGATGGCAGTTTGGGTTTTACAACCTCGATGAAGCTGTGTTGTTGGGGGTGGGCTTATGGGGTTATAAGCCAGCTTCCCCTTGCCAGTGTTTGGCACACCTTCCTACCGCTGTTTCCAGTGCTATGGCAGGGGTGATGTCCAGCCCTCTGCTCATGCCATCGTTTTCCCTGCCAGAATGGAGTCTCCCCTCGAGTCCGTAAGCCAAATAAACCCATTCCTCTATAAGCCGTTTTTGTTTGGGTTCTCCTAAGCAGCAAGTAAGAAAGCTGACCACAACAGTTTTGGTACCAGGAGTGGGGTCATCTGTTGCTGCTAGAACCCAGATCTTGTGGCTTTGGTCTTTTGAAAGTGATCTACAGGAGGAATGTGGAAGGATTTGAACTCTCTGCCTAAGAGATGCCTTACAGTGTTGTGAGTACAGCTTCATGGATCATTCTGGTCAGAGTTGAAAGACCTGGATGTAATGAGAACTATGGACTGTGAGGTTTGGCTTACGAGGGTGAGAAAGAACTTTGTCAGGACTGTGCAAGAAGCAGTTTGCGTGAGAGGCTTACTGTGTTCTGCCTGCCTGTGTCCTGCGAACCTGTGCAGGGTTGTTTTACGTAAAGATGGACTGGTGTGAGCAGATGGAGATGGCACAGAAAGAAGATCTTTGGGTCGAAACTGCTGCCCGTTCACCTGCAATTGTTTGAGAGATGAAAAACCATTGAGATTGGGCCAGCTGGTCTGCACTGGAACAACAGGAAGAATG
>PVHP010011906.1:0-43990 GCA_004024765.1 Zapus hudsonius
AAAATAAAAAAGAATGTAATTTGTGAACACATCACAGAGATTAAGACTTGAAAAGCAGATGAGCATGGTGGTGCACACCTGTAATCTCAGCCCTTAAGAGACAGAGATAAGAGGATTTCGAGTTAAAGGCCAAAGGCAGAAAGAAGACAGAAATGGTTAGTAGAGCTATTAAGAGAGAAATTTATGGATCATATATCCAATTAGCCATCAAGATCCAGGTCTGATTTTTCTCTTTTTCTATATATCTAGCCTTTACATAATAGGAGTATCATAGCTAAAACTAAAACAATTAAGAACACAGTATGACCTAAAGAATTAAAGTCAGTACCAGCATGGTAGTACATGCCTTTAATCTTAGCACTTGGGAGGCAGAGGAAGGAAGATTGTTGTGAATTTGAGGCCAGCCTGGGGCTACAGCCTAGGCTAGAGACCATACCTTGAAAAAAATCCAAAAAAAAAAAAAAAATAGAAGAAGAATTAAAGGAAGTATGTGAGGAAAATTAGCATTTTAATTAGGGTAAGAAGAGTTGATGATAGAGTTTGACTGTAGTTGGAGTCAAAGTTACTTTAAAGTTTCTAGGTATTTTAGTAATCTTTAACTAAATTATACTAAATAATGAAAATTCCTTTATAAAGGAAGTAGAAAAATTAAATCTTTTTAAACATGAATACTTGGGTAGGAAGGTTGCTCAGTGGTTAAAGTCACTTGCTTGCAAAGTCTGCCACCATGGGCTCAGTTACCCAGTATCCATGTAAAGTCCATGGAAAGCGGTGCAGGGGCAAGCCCTGGGAGTTCATTTGTGGCAACGTAAGTCCTTGGATTTTCCATTCATTCTCTTTCTCTCTCCTCTCATAAATAAAGAAAAATATTTTTAAATAAATATTGGGCTGGAGAGATGGTTTTGTGGTTAAAGTGCTTGCCTACAATGCCTAAGGACTAGAGTTTGATTTCCCAATACCCATGTAAAGCCAGATACACAAAGTGGCACATGCATCTGGAGTCCATTTGCAGCATCTGGAGGCCCTAGCACACCCATTCTCCCAGTCTGTCTCTCTTCTATCTCTCTCTGCTTGCAAGAAAATAAAACAAAATATTAAAATTTTAAAAATAAAGAAAAATACTTGAAAAACAGTCAAAGACAACTTGACATCACTAATACACTGATCTAGACAACATCAATCTCTCCCCCTGGCTATAATTCTGTAGCAGAATCAAAATACTTCTCCAGTCAAAACCTCAAACTACATCTCATTCCTGTGCAAAGTGGGAAAGCACGCATGGAAAATGGAGGCCCCCAACACAGCCAGGAGTCTAGTGGGTTCATCTCGTTAAATATTTCCAAGGAATAAGTGCACCAGCGTAAGTTAATTGCGAGTTTTTTAGCATACACTAACTAAATGTAAAGTGTGCGCCCAGTATTTAGGATAAATCACATGCTAATTCAAAACCTTTTCTGAAGCCCAACAATGTCACAGATAGAACATTTCTTAACCAAAAAATGTCTTTCAAAACCTTTACAGGAATCATAACTTAAATCAAAAACTGACAAAATATATTCTCAAAAGGAAGCTGAAATTAAATTGTGTAGAAGAAAAGAACTTAAATCCTGGTACATCAGGAAAATTCTTAACATATTTCAATACAACTGTCATCATCTACTAAATTTAAAAAATTACTTCAGTTTCACAAGTATAGATTATTCACAAATATAATTTCTCTTTTGATTTAATGAGTCTTGCCGAGTAGAGCTGTCATCTGCAACTCAGGTTAACAAGGAAACCTGCCTTTTCCAGATTGCCTATCAGAGTCATGTAGTATCTGTCTTCTTGTGCTGGGCAGGAGGTGTTAGCCTCTGGATTCATGTTCATGTTTCTTAAGCCAGCATTTTACGGTGGGATTCTCCAAGCGACTCTTAAAACATCATGCTTCTGCACAAGAAGACTAGCAATGGAACCCTGGGTGTCTGCAAGTCCCCTACACACCCAGCTGAACCACCTTCCCTATAGAAAACAAAGTCACGGCACATCTTCCATCCTGACAGCATGGAACACATGCTAACTCATGTCCTAAGAGCATCCTTTGTTCCAGGTTATAGTACCTTAACTACAGATCTCTGAACAGGTACTGCTTAAAATGCTGACTACAGCAATTACATGACTCTGGGTCAAGGCTCTAATCTTCTTGTTTACTGAGGCACAGCTATTCCCCAATTATCTTTTTCATGCTCAAAGCCAACATCTTGCAGGAAGTACACTTTGGCCTGAATTTCTCAGTTAGTAACAAGACTGCTTATATCAAGACAGTGGAACATACTAACTCAGACATGATACTTAGGAAGAGCAAGTCGGCACTGAGTGGGATGTTGTTAAAAGGCAGTACCCATCTAACCTTCCATCCAAGGGAACCTGCTAGAATAAGTTCCATTCAAACCTAGTGTTCTCAACACAACCTGAATATTGAGATCACCTAACACACACTATTTAAACATTGATGCCAGACTCCACCCATGCCAACTCAACCAGAATCAGTGGAAGAGAGCCTCGGGCATTGGGGTTCATGAGGATTCCAACATCCAAGATAAGTCCATTGTCCAACTGCATTCAAGTATCACTTCTGTAATTCTGGCATCAGTAAGCTTGCTCAGAAAGGGCCATATGTCATATGTTGTAGGGTTTCTGGGCCATTTAGTCTCTATCACATTTTCTCGACTCTGTTGTCACAATACGTAAATGAGCCAGTGTGCTTTTCATATGAACACCGATATTTGAATTTTATATAACTTGTACATGTCACCAAATATTACTCTTTAGTGGTTTTTTATTTAAATATGTAAAAGCTGTCTTATAAGCCATAGAAAAACAGTGGTAGCCACAGTTTACCAAGCCCTGATCTGCCCTATAGATCTCAAAACCATGGTCAGTGACTTGGTCAGTTCTAGAAAAGTTCCCTTTCATGCCCCGAGTGGTGGCACATGCCTTAAATTCCAGCACTCAGGAAGCTGAGGTAGGAGAATCTCAGTGAGTTCAATGCCAGCTTGGACTACAGAGTAAGTTCCAGGTCAATCTGGGTGTGATGAAGTTTCGTTTTCAATTTAACCTGTTTAGTAATCCTGAGTGGATCTCGGAGGTTGCTTACAGGAAAGATTCACTAAAGAGTGAGCCCTCTGCTTGGGCCAGTGAAAGGGATCCAGCCTCTTAAGCCATTAAGAAACTTCCCCTGAATCTGTAACTTCAATAAAAACCCTTCTTCCACTAACTGTCTGATTTGCAGGTTCATCCCAGTTGGGTGTGGCTATGACCCTGGGCTTAGAATGAGACCCTGATTCAAAAAAGAAAGGAAGAAAGAGATAAAGAAAGACAAAGGAAGAGAGTGGAAGAGAGGAGAGAAGAGGGAAGGAAAGGGGAGGAAAAATCGCTTTCAAAGCCTGGATACCTTCAGATGCAAGGTGTTCCAGGCCATAGGAAGCAGCTGTGTTAGGATAGCTGATGGGTGGAGCTGTTCTTCCCTCTGAAGGAAACACTGGAGAAATGGTGGGCACCTCCACTGTGATTCCAGGGATTGTCATTGGCGCATCCAAAACTGGTGTGAACTCTTCATTTGGCCCAGTAACTATGTCCATTAGGTCTGCAAACAGAAGAGAAGACTTAACCCACAAGATAGTCATTATAGAAAATGAAATCCTGAGCTTTAAGTTTTTAGGCTTAAAGAAATGATAAATGAAATCCATTTTATATATAGTACATTCAGTATGTAGATAATTACCTCTTCTCTGCCACATTAACCCAGCTATACTCAACACATACCTATCATCTAGGAAAAGATATTGACTTAAATCAGAATTTTGTTTTAAACTTTAATCTAACATTTATTCTATTGACAATATAATGAATGGTGCTGGATTTCATACAGCATATAACCAAAGACAAAAATTTAACAAAAATGTTTTAATATATACACCAAAGATACTTTGGAAAGACAAAGTATATATCTCAAAATTATGTCAAAAAGTAAAAGCTCAGGGCTAGAGAGCTAGCTCAGTGGATAAAAACTTGCCTTGAAGCATGAGAACCTAAATTCAATCCCCAGTACCCACATTAAAATTCTTGGCCTGGTGGCATGTGCCTGTAATCCCAGAACTAGAAAGGCAGAGATAGGAGGACCCCTGGGGCTCACTATCCACCCAGCTAGCATAATTAGTGAGCTCCAGGCCAATGAGGGGCCTTGTCTCAGAGAAGGTGACATTGTCCTCTGACCTCCACATACATAAGCATACACTTGCATGGTACACACATGCTCCCAGGATACAGAGCCACAGGGCTCCATGGACTTCTGGTGGGAATAAACAAACTGAAGACAGGCATTGGATTCTCCCACCACCATACACCCTGTGACCAGCAACTCCGCTCCTAGAAGAAAGTCCTGCATGTGACCAATGGAAAGCCTACCTCGGGGGGGAAAAAAAAGATTTTGATAATCAGCCAGATTTTAAAACTTCATTGCCCTTAAGAAAACAGAGCATTTGAGGACCTTCTTTACAGAAAAAACACTTTCACAAATCCTTTCAAATCTTTAGAACAACCTACAAGACAGATAGAAATTATTTGGAAATGAACAAACCGAGTCTTACAGAAGTTCAGAAACTTGCCTAGGACCACAGTCCTAGTGAGGGTCAAAGGTAGCATTCAAACCCAGGTTCTGGCTGTTTTCACCTCCCCCACCCTAGCTCCCAGAAGACCTGGCCTTGGGGACCCTTAGATGAGCCACCCTTGTCCTTTGAGTCTATACCACATCTCTGCAAACAAGAAAAGGCTTGTTTCCAGGCAAGGGTGTGTGTACACTGCTGACAGACAGGCCAGCTGCATCACTCATTCTATTCCTTGTATCTTACAGAAAAGATCCCCCCAAGACCCTGAGTCCAGTGCTCTCTCTTACAGACCTGCAGCAGAAGTAACTTCGGGAGACCAAGGGGAGTCTGCAGTGAAAGCTGGTGTGTCCGAAGCTTCCCATCTTCTGGAAGGCTGAGTGGGAACAGCAGCACCAGACACAGGAGAAGGGGACTCCTTGCCTTCCTCTGCCCCACCACTGTCTCTGATGACTTCAATGGTGGTCACCTGCTCTTGTGTCAGGACAGGTAAGGTGGCTTCCGGTTCTTGAGGGGCTGTGGTCATCTCTTGAGTGATGATGTCTTAAAAAGAGGAAAACATCTTAAAATAGGCCAAACTGCTAGACTTTGAAGTCACTAAGACAGTTATTTCAGGGACTGGACAATGCAGGGAGACCTCAGGAGGGAAAGGCCAGTCAAGGAGTGTTGTCACTGCAGATGCTGTCAGAAGTTGTGGGACAATCTATGAAAGAGTAAGGATGTTTGTGTAAAAAAATAAAACTGAAAACCAAGTGGGAAGATCAGCAGCTGAGCTCCTTCTCAGACACATTCGAATTCTAGCTTAATCAATCTGTCAAGAAACAAATTATACAGAACTAAGATACACTAAAAAAAAATCACAGAGGACTGGAAAGATGACTCAACAGTTTAGGTGCTTGCTTCCAGAGCCTAAGGACCAGGGTTCAATCCCCCAGGACCCACGTAAGCCAGATGCACAAAGTGGTGCATGCATCTGGAGTTCATTGCAGTAGTTGGAGGCCCTGGTGTGCCTCTCTCTCTCCTTCTCTCTCTCTTTCCCTCCCTCTCTCTCTCCCCCTCTCTCTGTATCTCTCTGCTTACAAAAAGATAAATAAAAATATAACCTTTATAAAAAATTCACAGACGTATTTATATATATTAATTTGCATATCTGAAAAAGAAATGAGAGTTGGCATTTTAAAACAAAGAAATAATTATAATAACTAGCCTCTATCGGGCTTTTTAAATTATTTATTTATTTGCATGTGTGTAAAAGTACACCAGGTCTCTAGCCACTGCAAGGGAATGCCAGATGCATGTGCCACTTTGAGTCCAGCTTTACATGGGTACTGGGGAAATAAATCAGGGCCAGCAGGCTTTGCAAGAAAGTTCTTTTAACTGCTGAGCCATCTCCTTGGCCCCTACTGAACTTTTACATTTCCCTCTTTTATTTTTCTTGAGACAGAGCCTCATGCAGCCCTGGCTGGCCTAGCTGTGTAGTTGAGAATGCGCTTCAACTAACTTCTCTGATCCTCCTGTCTCCACCTTCTGCGCACTAGGATTGCAGGCACGTGCTATTTTTGTTTTGTTGTTGTTATTTATTTATTTATTTATTTATTTATTTATTTATTTATTTATTTATTTATTTATTTGTGAAGAGAGAGAGAGAATATGAATAGGCATGCCAAGGCCTCCTGCCACTGCAAACTGACTTCAGATGCATGTGCAACTGGTTTTTCATGGGTACTGGGAAATTGAACCCTGTGCTGATAGGCTTTGCAAGCAAGCACTGTAAACTGCAGAGTTATGTCTCCACTCCTTTTGTTTTTAAGGTAGTGCTGTGAACCAAATCCAAAGCCTTGTGCATGCTAGGCAGGCACTCTATTGACTGAGCTATAGCTCCAGCTTTTATGACATGCCATTCACATAAAACTAAATAGATGCTGTGTGTTCTTATTCTATCTTGCCACACATGTTAAGGGGAGGTGGACACTAACGAAAGCCACATGACATGTAGGTCAAGAATGACAATACAGAGCCACTTCACCTGGGTCTGAATTTTGACTCAGCCTCTCACTAATCTTGTGACCCTGAACAAATTTCCAAACATATCTGGGCCTTGAGTTCCCTTAGCTATAACGTGAGGATAATACCTCTCTCACAGAGTTATTACAAAGTTAAACTAGACAACCCATGTGAAACACTTCATATATACACAACACTTGGTTCGATCAGTTATTTTACCTCATTTTACAAAACAACTTCAGTTGCGAAAAGCCAAGATGACACAGACACCGTGCTAGCTATGGCCAAAGAACAACTTGAAGTGGCCTCTGCTGCTTTTTCTGACCGGAAGCTATAAAGCATGCTGGTACCTATCATAGCTCTCCGCCTTCCTACAACATAATGATCACTCCAGGACATCATCCAAGACTATTTATAAGGAGCAAAGATTAGGGAAGCCTGTGTTCCTTCATTTCAAATACTTGGCAACGTCTCAAAACCTAATTTCTAGAAGACCCTCTTATCTCTCATTCTTAAAATACAAACTCTGGATATACAGCAGGATAGCAAGTTCAGTAAGTTATACAATTCAGTGAAGGAGGACACTCTAAGGAAAGCTGAAGAAGTTCCTCTAAGTCTCATCATGGTATGTTGTATCACTTCAAAATGTTCTGTCTTGAAAATGATTTTCTTCAAAATAGTGTGTGTGTTTCAGTAAAAGCAGTTCCTGTTTCTTGGTATGCAGCCAGTTTGGACTGTTGGGGTCACTCTGTTTGTTCTTATGGTGCTGGGGATGAAACCCAGGGCCTTGCTAGTACTGAGCTAGCACTCTGCCATTGAGCTGCATCCCCAGCCCTTAGTTTTTTCTTTCAAATGGAAGAGATTGTGTGTGTGTGTGTGTGTGTGTGTGTGTGCTGTAGTGTGTGTGGTGTATACATATGTGTGCACCACACACATGCATTCAGAGGCCAGAGGAGAGCATTGTGTATTCTTATCACTCATCTGCATATTTCCTTGAGATGGAGTCTCTTCCCCAATCTGATGCTGCTGGTCAGCAAGCTGAAGCAATTCTCTGGTCCTCTCCACTAGCCACTGGTATTATAGGCATGTTACTGTGTTACTGGCCACACCCAGCTTGTTAAGGTGTTCTAGAGAGTTAAACTTGGCAGTCTCCAGCCCAAGAGGCCCTCAGGATTGAGCCGCAGTGCTTTGAACCATTGAGCCATCTCCCTAGTCCAATGGAAGACATTTTTACAACTGATCAATCAATAGGACAAACAGCATGACTTAGAGTAAGGTTTTTAATGAGCTTCATATTTACTCTCTATACCATGATTTAAGTTTTCCCTCTTTTTCCTTTTTCTCCAGGAAGATTGTAAATCTCCTGAAAGCCAGGATTTATTACCCTAAACTATCTCCAGCACCTCAGACATTGTTCCATTTGTCACAGAAGAAAATACATACTTCTGTCATTTTAAAAAGCATGTGTTCTCTGTGTTGCTATGCTTACTTTTGAAAGCATAATGAACATTTTTGAGGGAAAAAAATTTAATAAATACAGCCTCTGTTCATTGTTTCATGAAGCAGCAAGAAATATCAAAATGTATATACAGAGATAACTGATGGAGAAAGTGGAGGGAGAACTAGAAATAGTAATAGACATCAAAATTTTTATTTATTATTTATTTTCAAGGAGAGAGAGAGAGAGAGAGAAAGAGAGAGAGAGAGAGAATGGGTGAGCAAGGGTTCCCTGCCACTATAAATGAACTCCAGATGCATGTGCCACCTTGTGCATTTAGCTCTAAAATGTGGATACTGGGCCATCAAACCCTGGCTATCAGGCTTTGCAAGAAAGTGCCAGCCCATAATGAGCATTTTTAAAACAGAATTTATGGGTTGAGAAGATAGCTCAGTAGATAAAGAACTTGCCATGACATAAGTACCTAAGTTTAGACCCTAGAACCCAGCAATCACACGTTGGAAATTTCGGAATTTTCCAATATCTCTCATTTTTCCTACTTCCTACATGGAAAAATGCATATAATGCTTATTATAAATTCTTTTAAATTTGATCTTCAAATGGATTGGCTGAAGAACTGGCTGATCAAAGAACTGACTAAAATCTCAGGGTGCTCATCTTTTCATAAGGTCCAAACACCAAGAAATCATTGCATTTCCTGAGAAAAAAGATAATGTCCTCAGTGGTCCCCAGTACCTAAAATTATGGGCATTCGAGTTGTTTCTTTCAGGAAAAGTATTTGCAATCACCAGAAAATAATTAGAAAAAAATGGTTATTCTATAACTACTTTGGTCAATAATGGAAGTCTCTCTTTTGAGCTGTGTGGACCTAAAACAATAAAAAAAATAATAAAATAAAAATGAAAGGTGTTACTTTATGTTCCTCTCTCTACAAAGAACATGGGTGCTGGAGAGATAGCTCCGTGTTTAAAGTCACTTGCTTGCAAAGCCTAATGGCCTGGGTTCAATTCCCCATTAGCCAAGTAAAGCCAGATGCACAAAGTGACACGAGCATCTGGAGTTTGTAGTGGCAAGAGGCTCTGGTGCACCCATCCCTCCCCCTCTCTCATTCTCTCTCCAAATACAAAAATAAAAGTACTAAAAAGAAAAAAAAAGAATATGGCAGAGCTGATTTAAATATTATGTGTCAGATACTGTACTATGTGGTGGGAATAAAAAGAAATTGCCAGTTTTTAAAAAAAAACTGATTGTTGGGCTGGAAAGGTGACTCAGCAGATAACTGGGGGCCTGAGGGGCTTAAGACTCCCTGAGTTCAAATCTCCCAAACCCACATAAATAACTGGCCATAGATGTAACCCCACACATCTGCCTTGTGGGGAGCAGAGACCAGAGATTCTCTAGGGCTCTTTAATGGCAATCTCTGAGAACAGTACAAGACCCCATGGGGGGCCACTGCAGGAGAGCCCACAGGAAGCTGCAGGGGAGCACATCAAGCACATGCATATACCACACACACCACACCACACATACTAAGCACACGCAAAATTTTAAAAATGGTACTTAAGTGAGGTGATTAAGACTGAGCACATACATATTCACTAATCAAGTGAATCCGACAATTGTCAGATCCATGTTACTTTTTAGCCTATACCTGTTGATGTTAACGTAAGTCCAGAATAAACAATCACAGACTCAGTTGTGGAATGCAGGATCTGGGACTACAGGACTTAATGTTCCAGGAAGACACGTGCTATAGAGAACTGAAGTAAACTTCTTGTTCAGTCCTATTATTATGCAGACTAAATATTTTCTGGAAGTGTCTCTGAAAATGTACACTTTACTAGGCCTGTCAGTCTTTTAAGAGAATGAATTTTTAAAAATTAATAGTAGTGCATACCCATAATACCAGCATCAAGGAGGATCAAGAGCTCAAGGCTAACCTTAGCTACATAAGATCTTGTCTCAAAAAAAAAAAAAAAAAGAGCCAGGCATGGTGACGCTCCCTTATTTTAGCACTCAAGAAGCAGAAGTAGGAGGATCGCCATGAGTTTAAGGCCAGCCTGAAACTACATAGTGAATTCTCAATCATCCTGGCCTAGAGCAAGACCCTAACTCAAAAAAAAATGGGAATTACACATGTAAAATATCCAATCTTCCCTTTATCATTGATCTTATTATCAACTTAATTAAATACCAACAACAGTTTATAAGCTATATTACAAATTTGATATTTTCTACTAATTGGGCTACTTGGCTGAGGTAATAAGTTGTACATATTCCAAAACAATTTGAAATGAGCATGGGGCCTTTTATACATAGCTTTTCCTTCCTTGTGCTGTTATCTAACCAACAACACATAATTAAAGAAAAACATTATCCATCAACAACAGATACCAGGCTTGGCAGCTTATAATACTCACAGATGTAAAGGCTGAGAAAAAACAGAAAATGCAGAATGAAGCCAGCAGATAATAATCTTTTTCCCTATTCTTTCCTTTTTTTAACCTTACCTGGTTTATGTGGTGCTGGGGGATCAAACCCAGGGATCCATGCATACTAGGCAGGCACTTTACCAACTGAGCTACATCCCCAGCCATTTTTTGTTTTGTTTTGTTTTGTCTTTGTTTTTGTTTTGTTTTTTTCTATTATTTATATTTACATTCTTTTAACAATTTATTTCGCGGTAAATGAAACCAGAGAACTCAAATGGTTAATAATATTGATAGAAAGTAGGAGGAAGAAACTTGTTAGGTAGTCAGGACCTTGAAAAATAGCAATTTTGTCTTTTGTCCTTGCCTTGGGATGTAACAGATGAAGCAAAAGTTAGGGTTGAGACAGTAAAATCAAAAACACTGGGAAAGAAGAACAGGAGGGCTAGCAGCTGGTACGAGACAGCCAGGCAGGCCAGACAAGAGGAAGGACACACAGAAGTCTGGGAAAAACAACAAAGCCAGTCTCATCAGACTCTGGCTGGTACTCTTGGTTTTTGTCCTTGATTCTGTCATGCTTCTCCCTTGAGAGGCTTGTAGGTGGGTGCTAGACATCACCCCCCCCTCCGCATTGGCCCAGTCACCAAGAGAAAGAACATGGCCAGTTCCCTGATTGGAAAAGAGGTACTTGGGCCCCTGGTGAGAACCAATGATGGAGCCAGAAGTTCATGTCTCCATATCCCAGTCTAGTCATTGTAAACATCAACTTATTTCTCTAACCAGAAAGCCTTAAAAACCCCAAGACAAGACAAACCCCAATCCACTTTCTTACTTTTTACTTTTGCTTCCTTGGCTTATCAAGGGGCAACCTGTCTTCAGATCTCCTCTTGTATGGAATCTCCTTATCCGGGGGTTCATCTCTGTGCTTTTTCTATAAAGTTTGCTTCCTCTCTGCAGGAAGCTTTTCCTCTAAACTTGCTTTCTCACTATAATAAAGTTTCTCATTTAAAACTCATTTTTCATTGTCTGTGAGACTTATTTTTCTAATTCACTGAGAAAGAACCTAGAGAGCCTCAGACTGAGTAGAGCTTTGGTGACCTTTGAGAGTATGGCACCCTAGCTCCTCGGTTAGACCAACCTAAGGACTGAGCAAGAGAAGGCTTTCTTACTCTCAGAGACTCATTTCACTATGAGATAACCTAACACTTTTTTTGTAAAAAAAAATATCAAAGGTGTGAGTATATTTTGCAATGATATGTAAATAAGTATCCTAGATTTTCATTTTATTATTTAAACATATGTGTAATCCTTTCACATTTTATTATACATTTATACAGTTTCCTAATAAAATGCTGGAAAAATACACATCTATATAGAATCTAAGTACTATTAATCTATTTTTGACTCAAACAACTGCTTGCTGCCCATAGATTGTAGTGTTCCATCGTGTTTCTGTCCTCTACCAAGCAGATGCAAGTAGCAACCCTCAGTTGTAACAACTAAAAACATCTTCACACATTGCTAACTTTCCCAAGGGAGAGGAAATGCAAAACTGTCCCCAGTTAAAGACCACTGAATTAAATGCAGGGTTACTTTTGGGTGTTAGATTTAAAAAGCATGATTTATTTGAATACTTTTGCTTTTCAAGAAAATGTCAGTAGATATTCGAAATTTTCATTAAAAAAAATAGAGCCGGGCGTGGTGGTGCATGCCTTTAATCCCAGCACTCAGGAGGCAGAGGTAGGAGGATTGCTGTGAATTCAAGGCCATCCTGAGACTACAGAGTGAATTCCAGGTCAGCCTAGGCTAGAGTGAGACCCTACCTCGAAAAACCAAAAAAAAAAAAAAAAAAATAGCTGGGCATGGTGGTGACACCTATAATCCCAGCATTTGGGACACTAAGAAGGAAGATTGTCACATTTAAGGACAGCCTATTCTACAAAGCAAGTTTCAGGCCAGCCAGGACTACATACATACTGAGTCCTTGTCACAAAAATATGTACACATAAACCAGACCTGGTGGCACACACCTTTAATCCCAGAACTCTGAAGGCTGAGGTAGAAGGATAGCTGTGGGTTTGAGGACAACAACCTGGGCTAGAGTGAGTTCCAGATCAGCCTGGGCTACAGTGAGACCCTACCTCAAAAAAAATGTACACACACACACACACACACACACACACACACACACACGTGCACACACGCACATGCACACACGCACACACACGCACGCATGCACACACACAAACACACGTATGTGTGCGTGTGTGTCTGTGTGTATGCATATATGCATGTGTATGTGTATATATGCATATGTATATGTATGTGTGTATATGTATATGTATGTGTGTATATGCATATGTATATGCATATGTATGTGCGTATGTATATGCATATGTATATATCTCCATCCAGGCATGGTAACACACATCTGCAATGATAGCACTTAGGAGGCAAAGACAAGAAGATGGTGAGTTTGAGGCCAACCCAGGGAGATACTATCTTAAAATAAATAAATAAAGATTCCAAATTAAACAAAGCTTGTTGAGTTTTTGTGGTGGTGGTGGTGGTAGTACGGTTTTTCTCTCTTTTCCTTTCTTCTCTTACCTTTCAGTGCAACTCCTAATGACAGATATTCTTCAGACTCATATTGAGAGACAGAAGCAGCAGTCTCTGAGAAGAATGTGGCACTGTCCTCCTCGGTGGACGCTGTCGAGCCTCCTGTGCTCTGGAACAAGTTCACAGTAGAAACTCTGATGTCTTCCATCAGACTTGAGGGAGTAAAAGAACTCTGATAGGTGAGGATGGGTGAGCCCTCACCCCCCTTTGTAATCAGCTGGGCTGTTCCCACATGTGTCTCATCTTCAGCCAGCCTTAGGTCCACCTCTGAAGTCTCTGTGGAAGACAGATCCCCTTCAGTCCCCTCGAGGCTCACACATGTTGTCTTGGGTGGCTGTCCTGTCATCTGAGTCTCTGGGTTGTCCCCCAGCTCTGGGGACCTTATCTGGCTTCCACTCTCTAGTTTCGTGTCATCCCACTCATCACTCATGACCAAGGCAGCTGGAACAGCTGTGCTAACACTCACTATAGCTTCTAGGACCTCCAGTTGACTGCCAGTTTCTGGCTCAACACTCAGGGCATACTCAGAAGTTGCCAGCAAGTGTTTGGTGACAGCAGCCTGGTCAATATCAGCTGTCATCTGTGAGGGCCGCACCCCATCAGGCTGTGTGTCTGCCGTGGAATGGATATCAGGTAAAGAAGTCGTCCTCCTGGTTGCATCTAAGTCTACTTCCTCAGTTCCTGGATTGGTGGCTAGCATTTCTTTAGTATTTATATAGGATGAAGATGAATGTCCCAAGCTAACTTCTTCCTGACTTTCCGTTGCAAACAACTGATTACCTACATGGTTTTGGAAACCTTCTGTTGCTGACCTGGTCCCTTCTGCAAGGGGCTGGATGCTAGAACTGCTAAAGGATCCCTCCTCATCAGGATTTAGAGGCGTTGCAGTGACTGCAGTGGTTAACATGGCCTTGGAATATCTGTGTCCAGGGGACATTCTCTCCGGCTGACTGGAACCATGCACTTCTTCACTGGCTGGGAATGCTGGTTCAATGGCAGCATGAAGACCAGGGCTGCTGGGCTGCAGGAGCCTAGATTCTGTAAGATGGGTTCCTTCATCAGTGGAGAATACCTTATCCAACGGCATCACTGTAGGTCCTGTTGATGGTATCATGGGATCTTCAGAGAACATCTGTTGGGGTGTATGCCTCAGAGCAATGGAGCTACTTTCTTGATCCTCTGCATTCATGCCCTCGTATTGCCCTTGTTCTGTATAAGCGGGTGCTGTCTCACCCCTTTCCACTTTTGGAAATGCCAGACATTGCGTGGCGAAGTTGAGGAACAGAAGGCTACCAAAAGCCAGACACATATGCAGTGCAATTGGTCTGCTCATAGTGGAAGAGAAATGTGCGTATAAATTGGCAGAGCTGACAATCCCAATAATTGAGTCCTGCAGAAAAATAAAGCAGATCAAACTGTCATATAAATATATTTTGTAAATAAGTTCCTTTAAATCAAACCCAAAGTAAAATAATCTCTTTGACTTCACACACAGAGAAGGTAGGTAGGAGGTGGCTGTTCTATTTCTTTGTACCCTTGAGACATGGATAACCCAGTTCATTTTTTCCCTGCTGAATTTTGCAGCTGATTTAACTTGAAGCTCCAGGGGAAAGGTACACATAGTTCAAGTATGAAGTTCATTGTTTCTTAAACACTTACTTGAAATTAGCTAGCCTTGAAGTCACTTTTGCATTATTCCTCTATTAATCATATAGGCAAAGGAAGGTAGAAATGGCAACATGTCCAGGAGACAGGAAGTAAATGTTACATATTCATTCAAAGAACTTTTTAAGTGTTGTCATGGTATGCACGAAGCCTAATCATCAGTGGGATAGTATTAGGAGGTGAGGCCTGTCGTGAGGAAAAGTTCCCTTCTATGGAGCAGACCAGAGCCAGACACATCTGCCAGTGCCTCAGTCTTGAACTTCACAGCCATCAGCACTGAGAAAAGTAAATTTGGGAGTTTTTGTTATTATTGTGTTGGCTCTGGGATTGAATATAAGCTCCCCAATTATGGTATCTTACTACATACTATACACTAGCAAAAAAAAAAAAAAAACTTACCAGATAAATAACTTCAATTTTTCCTTTGACAAAATGAAGGTTTAACACAACAGTATGTGAGATCTTCTCTACTTCCATGATTATATGATTATATTTTCATATCTCATTAATGTGACATAAAGCAAACCTACAAATATTTCCAGAACCTCACGATTCTGCAACTAAACAGAGAAAGCACCACACAATTGAATGGCTGCTGTGTATGCTATGTTTTGCAGTCATATGGGCTGAAAGGAGAATATTATGAACAAATTAGTTTGAGGGGAAAGGAAACAAAAGAAAACGATTCAATACAGCCCCAGTCAGCCTTTTAAGACAGTCTCTTCTTTCAAGATCTACATCTCTTTGTCTATGTCTTGAGTTTTAGAATTTCTGTATAAAGGGAATTAATTCTGCCACTGCTCTAAAAGATTTTCCTTCTATGATTAAGTGCCAACCACCTGCTTGCTAAATCCAATTACAGCAGAAAAATTGGGGGTGAACCGTTGCAAGCCTTTCCACAGCTATGCATTGAGGCCATATGCTCCTCTCAACTATTTGCAGCAACGCCTGTACTTTGAAAGACAGCCTGTAGGACTTGCAGCCGGGAACAGTCTGCAACTAAATTAGTAAATGACCTTCAAATCCCAGGGCTTTCTTTATCTTTCAGAGATCAACACAGGTTCCTCGTGAATTTGGGGTGTCCCACAACCGGAACTGCATGGCATTAGAAAATATATGAGTGACCTTGGTCAATTCAATGACAATATTCCTAACCCTAAATAAACATCCACAATCATATTTTGGAGGCTCTAACCTTTACTTTTTTCCCTTCACACTGTATCCCCTACGTGGCCAAGTGCCCAGGAGAGAGGAAATGCTAAGCAAATATTGGCTGAACAAACAGATGGATGTCTGTAGCCTGCTCTGCTAGGAGAGGGGAAAGGAGGGATGATCGCACTGCTTATTAGAGTTTTGTGTCTTATATTAAATTAACTCAGTCATCAGGATATTTAAGGAACCTTACTTCGGATGCTGCTCTCTTTTTCACTCTATGTGTCAGTGCCAATAACTCAGATAAATAAACTCTAACCAAATTGCTGTGAGTAGATATCAGCCTCAAATAGCTTAAAGAGCTTTTCTTTCAGAGCAGATCAGTAGCACTTTGTCTGTCATTCCCTATCAAGGTACCCTAATGTCCCGGCAATCCTCTGAACAGTTTACTAGATCTTTGCCACCAGTGGGTAGATGAGCTGTCCTGTCAAGCACTATCATTGACAATTAAATAGACACAGTCCAGAACTGTTTCCTTGTCAAGTCTGGGCATATTCAAGCTTCAAAGACAAATGAAAGACAACACTGAAAAAAAATACAACCATAGCCTGAGACTTAATCATTAGATTTCCTAAACACTTACTTGGCCAATATTCTTTTGACTGAAATGAATAGTGCTGTTTCTTCCGTGTGCTGGCAAAGTGAAGCATTCTCATTGGGACCATCTCCTGTCTCAAAGAGCTTCGTGTCTAATATCAAAGGAACATGAGGCTGTCCTCAAACTCTGGGAGAGCTGGAGAGCATGTCAATAAGCTCATGACCATCTACTCATTCTCATGATAAACAGAAATACTATAAATAGCTGGGGTGGGATGGGGAAAGAAAGACCACCGTTCAAAAATCCCCTTTGTCTGCTGGAAAGACAATGTGAGTCAGGAGCCTTCTCTATGCCTGCTCTTTCTCCCCACTAACCAAAGCAACACCCATACTTTAAAAAGAGCCTGTAGAAATGGCAACAGA
This sequence comes from Zapus hudsonius, assembly GCA_004024765.1. NCBI lineage: Eukaryota > Metazoa > Chordata > Mammalia > Rodentia > Dipodidae > Zapus > Zapus hudsonius. Next base: position 16,992 of record PVHP010011906.1, read on the forward strand.
GGAGCCACTCATAACAGACAAATAAGCAGATGACCTTCAACTTCCAAGTCTCTCTCCATTTTTCAAAACCCGGTATCGACTTGGATGTCCCCTCAACACAACTGTCTTCTTCACTGGAATGTTAGTGTCACCTTGGACTCATTTCTTACATCCCAGAATCAAAACTTCTGTGATGGGCTGGAGAGATGGCTCAGCAGTTAAGGTACTTGCCTCCAGTGCCTAAGGCCCCAGACCCACATAAACCAGACCCACAAGGCGGTGGCTCTGGTGTTCTCTCTCTCTCTCTCTCTCTCTCTCTCTCTCTCTCTCTCTCTCTCTCTCTGTATCGCTCTGCTTGAAAATGAATAAAATAAAAATATTTTAAAAAACTGTGAATCTTTCCTTCATAATTCCCCATGGCACTCCCTCTTCTAATCACTTCATTATTTTAATTGCTCTTTCATTGGTGATATTGTCTAGACTCTCCCCTTCTGGATCTACTATATATAACCCAGATGGTTTATTCTAGAGAAAATGGCTGTCATCAATCAAAAGGAGCTACTGCTTTGGTGATGCTTTGTGCTAATTATTATTAAGAGCCTTATGGAAATTATTTTATTTAATCCAACTTAATAAGGTAAGTACTGCCATTATCCCCATTTTTAGCATAAGAAAGCTATAGGCTTACAGTGGATAGTTTGCTCATTTAAGTGATGGTGTTTATTTTTGCTCTTTTGGAGTCTGTCAGACTTTGAGGTCCTTGCCTTTGATATTAGATCTCTCAACCTTACCAAAACTACATATCTATTATATAAATCCCACACCACCAATGCCAACATATAAACATCATCCTCAGCTAGGTGCAGTGCCCTCTTTCTTGTCATACTCAATTCAGTACCATGTAAGTTCTGCTCCCACCACCACACTAGCCCGACACTCCTTTCTTCTCTACCCCAGCCCTTGGTTACAAGTAACTGATTTCACAAAAATACCTGATCCATCCACTCTCCTCCCAGCTCCCCCAAAACCAATTATTATCTCTGTAAGTCTTGTCAAAATAAGATTATGCTCCTTCCACATGAACACTGGTCTTTAAGCTTCCTTTGTTGGCAAGTAGGTAGAGGAGACACTCAGTAACTATTTGTTGGCATGAAGTAAATAATCACTAGCATAATGAAGAAACTATTCATTCTTTATTCTGCACTATAAGACTGTTGATGATATTCATGGTATCTCCTTGTCCAGTTGTAAATGTTTTATTCCACCTACCAAGTTTGGGCTGCTTATTCAATGCTGCATTTTAATAGCAGCAATTATTTGGATGTTCTCATTCCTGCTCCATTTTAGCTTTTGCAGAGTTTATTTTACATATACACACCAAAAGAAAAATCAAAGACCAACAGTTACAGGGAACAAGCCTCAGAGCTCAAGGTCTACCTGACTCCCAATTATCATTTCACCTTTTAAAATCCAATTAGTGAGTCTCTGATGAGGAAAAAGAAAAGTCTTTCTTGGTTGGTGTCTTAATCTTCATTTTGTGCTTTTCTCAGTCCTAATGATCCATTTGTCATTGCCTTATCTTGTCTTCGTCTAAGCCTTAAGGCTCTCCTTGTCAATACTACTTCGTTTGTCTAAAGCTAAGCTATCAATACTGACCCTATTTTAACCCAGCTGTGGCTCATGACATTAGGGCACCACATTCCCAGCTCCCGGTGCTACTGGCAACTGTCATCAGCCTATTCCATTGGCTCTAAAATCTGCAAACTAAAAAGCCAGGATGACATGTGATCCCTTCAGCAATCTGTTCCATTACAGTGGAAGGAGGGGGAATGGGGTGACCACAAGAGGAGTAAGGTCCCCCAGGAGGACAGCAGCCTGCGCTGGTGCTGCCTGGGAAGAGAATAAGTGGGCTGGGTCGAAATGGTTCTCAGGAAACTACCAGCGAAGTGCTTTCTTCTCCCTGCAGACCACAGCTGGGTTTCTACATACTGCACCATACCGCTTTATCTACTTAATGATGTAGCCAAATAAATGATGACGTTTGTGCCTATACCCCTCAGCATATCCTCCTGTCCTTGGTAACAGAAGCTGGCCTTGAAAACTAAAATTCAGCATTCAAGTTCTAGCTCTACCTTGGGCAAATCACTAAAGCTCAAATTTCTTGTAGCAAAGTAGAGATAATGATACTCATGTGAAATAATCATCATTGTCATTCTATTTTCTTCAGAGGGTGGAGAATAAACAAAAAATGATGAGTTGTGAAAACAGTTGGAAAAATTTTAAGTATTGCACAACACAAGACATATCAGTGTGGTCTGACATACAAACTCCTCAAGCTACAAAAATATGAGCAATGTGAAGCATCCATAGCATTGGTCACATGTGGAACCCACTGCTTTCCTCCTGGACATTTCCATGGAGCTTCCTTTCTCAGATTTCCTTATAGATGAGAGTCAGCACTGTCTGCAGAACCCCCTCCTGATCAGTGGTGATCAGCAAGCAGTTGTTTGGCCATCATATGGTTGTTTTCAATGACCCACATTCAGGCACTTTATTTCTCTCCTTTGTAGTTCACAAACCTCATTTGCTTGGCAAGATCTCTAAGCTCTAGTTGGACTTTACAGGGAAGCTAAAACTAGACTGGTGTACTTTTCTCACAATTACCAAATAAACACAATCTGAAAAAATAGGGTTGACCATACATATCTTAATTGGAGAATGAGGTTTCATCTTAGTGATTAAATTCATATTATCTCTCAGAAGTCCCTTTCCTGTGTGAGAAGAAATTAAATTCAATGAACAAAAAAAAATAGTGATATGAGCTGGAGAGACATATCAGTGGTTAAAGTTCCTTGCTTGCAAAGCCTGATGGTCTGGGCTTGATTCTCCAGTACCCACATAAAGTCAGATCACAAAGTAGTATGTGTATCTGGAGTTCATTTGCGGAGGCAGGAGTCTCTAGCACATGGTTATTCTCTCTCTCTCTTTCTCTCTCTTAAACATAAAAAATAAACAAAAAACAATACAGTGCATACACAGCTTTTCAGGCAAACTTTCTGAATAGAATGAAGTATACCTTTCAGTTAAACAGTGAAAATTTTTCCACTCCAAATGAACCCTTCTTCCTCATGTTGCCTCTATACATACAGCATAAAACACTTCTACAATGACAAGTGATTATACTGCAAAGGTCTAGTAGAAAACACCAGCAATGTATGGTAAGGTGCCTCCCATGAACACCAAGACAAAACCACATCTCCCTAATCATCTCTGTTGCATAGCTACCTTGGACTTGGTGAGCCTTGGGAGTCTTGTGAATAAGTGTAATCAATATCAAGTCTGCTGCACGTACACTGGGTTCATTGTTCTAGACAATCTAGACAATGTAGCAAATTCCACTTTATCCCTAAGAGCAAGCCAGACTACCCTCAAATCTCTCCTAGAACAAAAAGAACAGTGTTCTGATACTATGAAACCTCAGATTCTGAGTCTTTCAAGAGATCCCACAGTGGAGCTCTGCTGGTCAGAGTGCACAAGCCAGGAGGGACTGAAGATGCTTGCCTGAAGGAGAATCCTTGGAAGCCAGCAGCATCCCTTATGATTAAGGAATTTTACACACACACACACACACACACACACACACACACACACACACACACACACCACAAAGAACGGGGAGGCATGCAATTTATGATGGCAGATTGCTCCTGGGAGAAGAGATCGTTCAGCCTTCTATGCATGGTTTTCTGAACCACTCCTCACTCCCCCTTAAGTTTCAAACTAAAACTTGCAAAGAAAGAAAGCAGACGCTTGAAAGCCGGCTTCTTTGCCATCTTCCTACATCAGTTCTGCACTTAAATTTGATGACAAAAATCCCAACAGATCCTAAGATCTGCTTGGATAGGCAAGGATTTTCCTTCTTGGTGAATCGTAAACTCTTGAGAGTCGCATGCTTTACTACTCCCTCGCTAGCTAGGGCTGTACATGTTTAGAACCTACATGGGTTGGGCACTGTCCATGACACCCAAAAGCACAGGAGACATTTGGGCACCTTCTGGCAGCGCCTCTCCACCATTCCGAAGTCTAAAACGAAGCGGAGCCTCCCCCAAGCCTGGCCCGCAGTCCCTCGGTCTAATTAAATGACCTTTCCAAAGAGCATCCTCCATCCTGTCCTGGGGGACCCAGGATGAGCAAGGAGGCTCCCTGACACTCCAGCACTAAACATTCAACTGTTTGTTATCTGCAAAGTAATGGGACACATTTAGGCGGACACCGCAGCCCCTGATCGCCCCTCGGTTTAGTCTCTTAAGTGGCATGGGGGCCACTGCGATCAATGGCTTGAAAGGAGCAAATCGTAATTTTGGGGAACTTCTCTTTAACCAAGTAGGGTAGCGAGAGGAGAGAGAAGAGAGAGAGAGAGAGAGAGAGAGCGCCCAGCGCTCACACAAAAGCAGGCAGCCTGGAGGCTCCGCAAACACAAAGGCCGGCTCTCGGGTGCCGAGCCGGGAGTCCACCGAGGCCTGCTCGCCCGCCCGGCGCTCCGGAGCGGGCCCCGCACCCCCGCTCCCGGGCACCGCGTTCCTCCAGGGGCGCGGGGCTGCGCGGTTCCCGAGACCACCGCGCGCCGCCCGGGGCTCCGACACGGCGCCTGCCCCGGCGCCCCGTCCGCGGCGGCGGCCGCCGAGTGGCCCGAGCCCGGCCCCGTCCTCACCTGTGCGCCTTCAGCCGAGCAGCGCGCGGACCCGGGCGGCGGCGCTGGCGCTCCGCATCCCCGCCGCGGCCGCTGCGGCGGCCGCGACTCCCTCGGCGGTCTGGAGCGCCGCGGGGAGGACGCTCCGCTTTGTCGCTTCGCCCTGAAGCCGCGGCCACGGCTGGGGATTGGGCGGCGGGGAGGTAGGTGTGCCCGCCCCGGCTCGCCCGGCGAGGACTCGCCCCGCGCCCACCTCTCCGCCTCCGCCCGCGAGTCCCGGCGCCCGGGACCCCCTGGAGACCCTCCTCCCTGCCGGGCTGCTGCGGCAGCCCCCTCCCTGTCCCTTGGGAGACCGAGAGGCCACCGGGGCGCCGTTGTCACTGGAGCCTGGGGTGCTCCTGGGAAGCGGCAGGGTGCTCCTGGCTTGGCGGAGCGCCTGAAAAGACCCTTATGGTCACAGCATGAAATGCTTGCGTCCAGACCCCTGCGGGAAGTTAAAAATAAGTGCTAATTACAAGGATGGTGTCTTGAGCCCTTGTTCCTGCCGGGCACAAAGCTTGGGGCCACATAGTTACTTTTAATCTGTCTGCACAAGAACCCTGAAAAGTCCATGTAACAGGGAGAAAGTTGAGGCTAGGTCTTGTGTCATTCAAGGTCTCCATAACAAGCGTGGCCACTGGAAATTCCTGATCTCCATTGTTGGCTGAGTCTATCAAGGACTCGGTTTCCTTGAGTCATCCTCTTGGTGGTGAGGGGAAAGAGGAGTGAGGAATGCGGTGATCCGTTCAACCACAGCCTCCACAGCATTTTACATCATCTCTTGTCCTTATTCTTATTTTTCACATGTGTCTGTGTGTGCGTGCGTGTTCGTGTTCACATGTGGGGGCACAAATGTGGGAGCGCCCATGTGGAAGCAAATGTCTTCAGTCATTCTTCCCTTACACTGGACCTACAGCTCTGGAGCCCTAGGGATCCTCCTGTCTCCACCTCCCCAGCACTGGGATTATAAACAGGTGCTGCCCCTTCAAGGCAAGCACTTTATCCACTGAGCCGTCTCCCCAGCTTTGTAAACATCTTGAGGCCAGAGCACCTCCATTCATTTTTGGCTCTGACAGATATGCACTGTCACTCTCTCTATCCCTCTCCCTTCAGAATGTACTGGCTTTATATTTTCAGAGAGGTAATAAGAAAAATAATAGTGAATGGAACATGATTGAACTATATTGGGTCCATGAAATATGATTTCTATGTGTGCTCAACATAATATGTAATACACTATATTGTGGCCAGGTCTCCTACTGGATTCAGTACTCACTAGATACAACAGCCACACCCTTCAGACCAAGCTGTGTTTTGATGATTTACTTTAAGTCAGGAGTTTGAACATCAGGCCCTATCTTCTCCTATAAACAATGTTCAGTAGTATTGTGCGATTCCCAGCTAGCTCACAAAATTGGGTCTACTCAACTTCAGCATTGGTAGATAATCGGACTAATGAATTGTGGATGCTAAGTCCAGAGAGCCTAGCAGAAGAGAAAGATGGCAGAATGCAATTCCCAACCCCTCACTTCCTAGGGCAGCTCCACCCACAAATTTGAAGTAATCAGTTTCTCTGGTATCTTCCTGTCTTTTTCTACACCCCACTAACATCTTAATCTTCACCGTAGAGACCCTGTCAGCCACATGTCACAACTACAGAATATCACTCCTCAGACCTGCGTAACACTCAAAGTTCTTTTTTTCTCCAAGATGACTCTTTTCCCATAGGAAAAATTCCTGTCACCCATTTCCTACAGATAATGTCAGCTCTGCAATAAAAGTAAAACAATTTTTTGGAACTCAGTTAGAGTCCTTTACCCTGCCTGAAATGGTTGTTACTACTTTAAGCTACTCTGGCTGATATATTTTACCTCAGTAGCTGCCATTGATATGTGGCAGTGATAATAAGGTGACTCCCTCTCCCAACATACACACAAATTATAGATCAAGAAAAGTTGTTCTCAGGCTGGGAAGATGGCTCAGCAGTTCAAGGTGCTTGCTTGCAAAGCCTGCCAGTACAGGTTCAATTTCCAGCATCCATGTAAAGCCAGATGCAAAAAAAAAAGTGACACATTTGTATGGTGTTCCTTTGTAGTGGTACACACACACATACACACACACATAAATAAATAACTAAAATTTAAAAAGTTCTTCTCTGTGAGCCTAATCAATAAATCCACACAATGAATATTAGCTTTTAATGAGTAAAGCATGTGTGTGTGTGTGTGTGTGTGTGCATGTATAGGTGTGTTTGAGTGCTTGTATGTCTAAGAGCTATTACTAATCAAGGCAACAACTTAGGGAGTTTGGAGCTTGTCACATTTAGCAAGTAAAAATATAAAAGATTCCCAGATAAATTTGAATTTCAGATAAACCACGTACAATTTTATCCCAGTATGTCCCAGTTATTGAATAGGAGATACTTAACGAAAACCATTTTAAGAGTCTCATGCTCTACCGACTGAGCTAGCCGGGCGGCCATGAAAACCATTTTAGTATAAATAAAAGAAGGTATATAAGGCTGAAGAGATTGCTCTGTGGTTAAAAGCACTTGATTGCAAAGCCTGATGACCCATGCTCAATTCTCCAGTACACATATTAAAACCAGAGGCACAAAGTGGCACATGCATATGGACTTCATGTACAGTAGCTAAAGGCCCTGATCACCCTGGTGTGCCCATTTCTCTCTGTCTCTCTCTCTCTTTCTCTTTCTCTCTCTCTCTCTCTCTCGCTCGCTTGCTCACTCACTTGCAAATAGATAAAAATTAAAAAGAAGGTGTATTTACTCAGCGTTTTAGCTAAAATTATGTATGGTTCATCAGAAATTCAAATTTAACTGAGGATACTGCATTTTATCTATTTTTATCTGTCAGTAGTGGGCTAACAGTTGGTCCCTGGTCAGCAGGAACCTGTGTCAGAAAGGAATTAGCAAGGATACCAAACTCCAAAAGCCAAATAGACAGTGGTCATTCAATACCACCCAAAGGAGATGCTCTGACTTGGTATCCATAGTGAGACTATCACTAAAATGGGTAGAACTATTTCACCATGTATCAACTAATTCTCTAGTTTAGAGTTCAAATTCTCTAATTCCCAGACATTAACACGGGGATGGAGTCTCTTTTGCAGTTTCTTTAAAAACAAGCCGAAGGAAATGCAAGGACAACTTAATGGAGTTCAAGAGAGGGAGAGTGCCCTGTGACCAAGTTAAGTGTTGGGGAAAGAAGATGGATGAGAAGGAAATCAAAAGTTACACTTTTAATAAAGTACAAGTAACAAGATACACCTTGGAGGACAAGGTGGGAATACCAGGAGAGCAGAAAGAACTGGAAGCCCGGGACCGTGTTCCTTATTATTTTTGATGAAGGAGTCATAAAACTGCCTGTCTCCGAGAGACTTGGGGCTTGGGCACTAAGGTATATGCTCCACCCTTCCAGTCCAATCATGGAGAAAATATTTAACCTTAATATTATTTTGTTTAGCCTTGTAATCAGCTAAGAGTTGCTGTGTGTGACCTAGAACTCAGAATGTGTCTAAGATAGAAAGGAATAATAACTCAATCTCTTGTCATCAGTTTACCTTTCAGCTCTGTGGCCAGCTTAACGCCCTTGCCATGGGTTCATCTTTAACCCTGCAGTTAGTTACAGCAGCTTATGGATCTTTATCACTTACTGAAAGGCCAGTGATGGTTTATTTTTAATCTAGCCATGGAAGGCCAGCTCTTGAAAGTGAGTTGCAATCAGCTTGGGGATTTTTCATTATAGTGCTTGAAATCTGTCTCTTTTTTAATTTTTTAATTCCCTGACTGCCAGGATATCACTGACTATCACTCATGCCAGGCATGTCAGAGGAAGCTGACATATTAGGATTCCTGTCTCCAGCAGTGCCTGGGAAGCAGATGACTATAGCAGGCCATTCCCTTCCATTCTCTTGCTTCATGCCCAGAATTCCCCATCAGTACCAACTAGCGATCTGGCACCATGATTTCCCATGTATACAGCCCAGTCTCGGCTGAAATGAGCATTCTGTCTGCACCACCTTCATGTCTGTAAAATTACTATTGTGCATGTGGGAACTGGATTGTCAGTGAATGTCCCTAGAAGATCTACTTCTGATGCTCACAATTGTGGTCTTGCAAAGCAAAAATCAAGACCCTTAATTTGGGGGGGGCTGGAGAAAGATAGCTCAGCTGTTAAAGACACTTCCTTGCAAATCCTGATTGCCCAGGTTTGATTCCCCAGTACCCAGATAAAGCCAGATACACAAAGTAGCACATGTGTCTGAAGTTTGTCTGCAATGGCAAAAAGCCCTAGTGCCTGTTCTCTCTCTTTTTCTCTCTCTTCTGCCTCGTTCTTGATATTTCTTCTGTCTCAAATAAATAAATAAGTTAAATATTTTTAAGAGACCCTCAGTGGTGCTGACTTCACCTAAGTACCTTATGAGAGCTCTGAAAAACAGCTGGCAGAACTTCCCCAGACTCTGTACTAGGGTTTGCTAAGTATATTTCATTTGAAATCACACAGCAACAAAGATTCAAGACAGTAGAACAAAATGAAGGCTGAATTTACCTAGGTTCTGCCTAAATCCCTTGGAGTTTGTTGTTCTTATTGGCAGGAGGCGTGGCTGTGGAAGAATAAGAGGAGCTGCTGTGTAGTTATTTGCAAACTGGATATTTAAACCTGAAAGATTGTGTTTCCTTCCCGCCCTTCCTAACAGTGTATGAACATGAGCTTTATGTTCCAGTATGTTCCAGTGTCTTCTTCTCTACTCAGGTCCTCCCTGGCACAAATTCTTCAGAGAGCATTTCCTATTACTGTAGTAGTCTTTAATTTTTTTCTCAGAAATTCTTTTTTTATTACAAATAGAAATGAATGTTTTACAGATGTATCATTAAATATGCTCTATTAAAATGTTCCATTCATCTGTTTTTTACATTGGGGTCCCATGTGAGGTGTTAGTCAAGAAAGGAATAAATTTTTCTTCACTTTAGAAAGTCAATTCTAAAAGCAATGTTTCAAATGTAATTTTCCTCTCAAGCCTTCTCTTCTTCATTGTTCTCTTCATTGCATTGCATAGCATGTGTGTGTGTGTGTGTGTGTGTGTACACATGTATGTGGGGGTGCTCATGTGTGTGCGGGGGCCAGAGGTCAATGGCAAGTGTCTTCTACAATCAATCTCTACCTTTTTAAAAATATTTATTCATTTATTTGCCTGCAGAGAGAGAGAGAGAGAGAGAGAGAGAGAGAGAGAGAGAGAGAGAGAATGGGTGTGCTGGAGCCTTCAGCCACTGCAAGTTAACTGCAGATGCATGTGCCACTTTGTGCATCTGGCTCTACATGGGTACTGCGGAACCAGACTGGCTTGTCAGGCTTCACGGGCAAGCGCTTTAACTGCTGAGCCATCTCTCCAGCCCTGACTCTCTACCTTTTTAAAATATTTTTTTCTAATTTTACTTGCATGTGTTGTGACAAGTGGATGTGCAGGGTCTCTTGCTGCTGCTAACAAACACCACTTTTTAAATCTGGCTTACTTTGATAGCTGGGGAATTTAACCCTGGCCAGCAGACTTTGCAAGCAAGAGCCTTTAACTGCTGAGCCATCTTCCCAGCCCCTCCACCTTTTGAACCCAAATCAACTAGATTGATAGCCAACAGACCCAGGGCTCAGCACTGTACCCACCGAGCCACCGCTCCCACCTCCCTGAACTTGAAATTCTCAGGAATGGTCTTTAGTGCTCAGGATTACAGTAGTCACTGGGAGCATTCATTAAATATTTGACGATTATGGTAATGATAATGAGGTGAATAGTGGTAGTGAGGTTAGAGTTGGTTTTGTTCATCCTGATGCTTTCTTGTATCCCAAACTCTCAGAATATTTGACAGGGCATACCATAAAGCACTTGAGTGCTAATACACCCAGCTTTTTACCTCCTACAAAATTGTCTTTGGCATGCAGTTTTCTGGGAAGAAAAGTGAGCAGACTAAGTCCCATACTAATATAGCTTTCTTTAAACAACCCTTTGGAACAATAAATTGTTACATACAGCAGTGTTTTTAACTGTCAAGACAAGCCCACTATATTTATATATCTACATCATTTAACACTTTACACACATGAGTACTTTTGCTTCTCTACTTTTCTTCCCTCCTTCTAAGAAACTTTTTTTTATTTACAATATTGGCCAATTTTTATAAATTTTTTTTGCTTTTTTTTTTCAAGGTAGGGTCTTTTTTCAAGGTAGGCCCAGGCTGACCTGAACTTACTCAGTAGCTCCAGGTTGGCCTCAAACTCACAGAGATTCTCCTACCTGAGCCTCCCAAGTGCTACCACACACAGCCCTAAACATTTTTGTTGGTAATTTTCATACATGTACCTAACGTATGATCATATCTCCTCACTGAGCCTTTTCTTTCTAATTAGTCCCTCTTCCTCTTTGATGATTTATTTTTTTTCTTTTTTGCTCTCCTCCACCATCCATGATGGAATGGTGATGGGCCCAGTATTGTGTAGGTCTTGCTCAAGGAATGACAGTCACTGTGAGGTCATGCATGCAATGGCTACTGTACGTCTCAAAGACTGTGTTCCACAGCACTCCTCCCCATCCTTTGGCTCTTACATTCTTTCCACCTCCTCTTCCACAACGTTCCCTGAGCCTTGGGGAACATGGTAAAGAGAGCTTATTTAGTACTAAGCACTCAACTGTCACTTATTCTCAGCAATTTGATGAGTTTTCCAGTCTGCACTCCAGGGGTCACCACTAACTGCAAAAAGAAGCTTCTCTGACCAGAGGTGAAAGTAGCACTAGTCTCTGGGCACAACATAAATATTTAGAGGGCGATTTCATGGGCACAACATAGCCATTTAACCAAACAACATTAGCTTCCCTTCTAGGGCCTATAACCTTCCTGACCATTGGCTTTTATTCACATTTTTTCAGTAATAAACATGAATTCCCTCCTGAGGAGCAGACCCCAAATCCAAACAAAGTGTCTTCTTCTTACCCCATACCAGTCATGCTGTGATTTCACCTGTGGGCACATCTTGCCTAGTTGGTCAAAAGAAAAAAAAACCTCATAATTCTTATAAATTATAAAACTTCTTCTGATAGCAGAATACTAAATCTCTTATATTCTCTTCTTTCAAAATCTATTCTTTTCAGGCTGGAGAGATGGCTCAGCCATTAAGACGTTAGCCTGCAAAGCCTAATGACCCATATTCAATTCCTCAGTACCCACATAAGCCTGATGCACAGTGTGCATCATGTACATGAATCTGGAGTTTGTTTGCAGAGGCTGGAGGTCCTGGTGTGCCCATTCTCTCTCTAGATAGATAGATATATAGATAATAGATAGATAGATAGATAGATAGATAGATAGATAGATAGATAGATAGATATCCTTGGATATATATATATATATATACATATATATCCTTGGAAATAAATAAATGAATAAATATTTAAAATCTATGATTTTCAATATTAGTTTATTAAGTGTTGGGTTTCTTAGAGCCTATACTTTCTGATTCCACTCTAGTAACTGGAATTTTGTCTGTTGGAAGCAAGAAAAGAGAGGAAGGGACTGCTGAGACAGATTCCAAGTGAAACAAAACTTCTAAAACCACACAGCTCTTAAAGGAAGTTTTTAAAGATCAAGTCACAGGCTGAAATATTTACATAAAAGAAATATTATCCTTTATTTTACACACATGAATATGTCCTTGAGAGGTAGTCTGTAAAAATCCTTGTTTAAAAGATTTGCCCATCAAAGGTTTAATGTCCACCATGGAATAGGCCTTTAATTCCAAACTGGTCATCAGGAGCAACTATATTTCAAGATGTTATCTGTGACTCTAGAAAAAAATATGAATTGCCTTTTACTTTTTCAGACAAAAGAGTCTTACATTCATCCTTGGTTTTGTAATGCTCAGTGTTGAACAAATCAATAGTTTTCTGATTTCACATCTTAAGTATTGGGTATGCAAGGTTTATAACTGATATAATGGGACATATCTACTGCTTTGGTTGCAAAGGAAGAAATTTATTCTTCTATGCCCTTAGTAAGGGGAGAAGGAAAGAAAACAAATCAAGCAAAATTGGTTCACCAAGAGAAGCAAAACTCAAGCCTAAGAAAGCATTGTATTTGTTTCTAGTGTTTTTTGGTACAGGGTCTCACTATAACCCAGGTTTGCCTCAAATTCACAATCCTCCTGCCTCAGCCTCCCAAGTGCTGGGATTACAGATGTAGACCACCATGCCCTGCTCTATAAAAGTGTTCTTATCAGAGAAAGTTCTTGGACACTGGACTAGATTAACATGAGAGGTTATGTATTATTTTTTATTATAGGCTTTTGGAACATGGTGAGTTTGAGTCTGAGTGGATTTGTAATGAAACATCATTAGATTATTCAATGAGAAACTTATGGGGACAGTTCTAGACATGAAAATTAACAAATATGTATTACCTTCCTTCCAACAAAAGTTTATGTAACATTTTTTATTTTTTAATTCTTTTTATTTGTGTGTGGTATATATATGTATAATGTATGCACATGTGTGTGCAGTTGTGTGCACCCCATGAGGAGGTCAGAATAGAGCATTGGCTATCCTTCTCCAACACTCTTCTATCTTGTTTCCTTGAGACAGAGTCTCTCACTGAGCCTGGAGCTCACCATTTTTTCATAATACTGGCTGACCAACAAACCCTAGTGATCCTCCTGTCTCCACCCCTCTCAGGACTGCTGTTACTGTGGTGCATGGCCACACCAGCTTTATACACTGTTGCTGGGGATCAAACTCAGGTTCTCATTATTGAAAAGCAAGTGCTCTTACCTACTGAACCATCTCCCCAACACTTTTTGTTATTATTTATATTTATTTATTTTAGAGGAACATTAGAAAAGAGACAGACAAAAAGAGAGTGAATGTGGGCCCACCAGAGCCTCCTGCCCCTGCAAAACAAATTCCAGACACATGCCCTACTCTGTGCATATTGCTTTACATGGGTACTGGGGAGTCAAACCTGGGTGGTCAGTCTTTGCTGAACCATCTCCCTAGGCCCTTGTGTTATTTTTAAAGACTAAAATTCAAGAATTACCATCAAGCTTATGATTGTCAAGAATACATTCCATGTGCAGCATAATGACAGCAAAGCGAAGATGAGATACTGTCAATTGACATTTTTTCCATTATGATATTGCTCATAATCAGAATAATACCAAGAATGTAACAGCTGCTTACTTAAATATTTAATGGAAATCCTAACACTTAGAGGCCAGCCTTAGCTACAAAGGTGGACCCTGCCCCCTGCCAAAAAAAAAAAAGGAAGGAGAAAAAAAGGAGAGGTGAGGAGGGGGAAGAAAAGAGTAGGGGAGAGAGGAGAGTGTAGGGAAAGGGGGTTGGAAGAAAAGGGGAGGACAAGCGAGGGGTGTATCAGTTACTTTCTTGTTGCTAGGGAAAACACTGGACCAGAAGCAACTTATGGAAGGAAGGAAAGGGTTTATTTCAGTTTCATCATGGCAGGGAAAGCATGACAGGAACAGGAAGCTGGCTCACATTGTCACATCAGCATGGAGGAAGCAGAGAGCGATGAATGCTGGTGCTTAGCTACCTTTCTCCTTTTTATAGTCCAGGACCCCCAGCCCATAGAATGGCACTGCTCACAGCTAGGGTGGGTCTTCTCACCTCAATTAATCTGATCTAGGAAATCCCTAACAAATGGGACAAAAGATTTGTTTCCATGGTAATTCTAAATCCTGTCAAATTGGCAACCAAAGATCAGAGAGTAACAATCAACAGGAAGAGTAGTACCAAGAACATGTTTTCCTTTAGTGTGGCACCCAAGTTCTTACTTAATGCCTTTCCCTATAAATGTTGGTTAATTTGGCTAGGCAAATGATCTTAGGTCTTGCTTCCTAGTCACTAGGTCATGAGCATCATGGATGTGATGGTTTTAAATATATTTCCCCCAGAGCCTCAGGTGTTTGTGATTAAATTTCCTACTTAGTCTGCACCTAGTAGATCATTTGGAAAGTGGAGCCATATTGGAGGGAGTTTGTCACCAGGGGTTGACCTTGGGGTTGAGTGAGTTGTGTGTTGGGTGTCAGTTCATGCTTGCTGCTATTTCTCTCCTGTGGATGTAGGATGAAGTGAGCCAATGTCTTCTGCCATGATGAAACTTCCCCCTGAAACCCACAAGCCTGAAATAAACCGTTTCCTCCCATAAGCTGCTTCTGGTCAGGTGTTTGTCCCAGCAATGGGAAGATAACTTCAACAATGGTACAGGTTGTGTATGTTTTTCAACCCTGAATTTAGCCCCATGGCTGATCAATCAGCTAGTGCTTTTGTTTGTGGAAGGGAAGATAAGTAGGGCCATGCAAAGATATGTAATTAAACTCAAGTTTGCTCAAAGAGCTTAAATAGACTAGAGATTTTTAAAAGGTATCTATTCACTAGCATTGCCAACAATACATGGTATAAAATTTCCTAGTATTCCTCTATGTTAACATGGGATTGCTCGTCATTGTCTTTTTTTCATACTACTACAGAGAAGAAACCTCTGATAAAGTTCTTATGGACTAAGTCAATATCTTAATATAGTTAGTACAAATATCCATAGCTGTCTTTCCCCACCAAAAAAATCGACACGCTTTAAACAGTCTCATCTCCCACACCTATGGCAGACACAGCAGCTGTCCAGAAGTAATTGTTGACAAACGATGACCATAAGCTCATATCAAAATAAATATAAACTGTCATGTTTATCATTTTATAACTGAAGTCTGAACTGAAGTCTACTGATGTAGGAAGGAAAGTTTGGCCAACTTCAAAATGAAATGAATTAATGCCCTGAAAATCGGGAAGATCAAACCCAATGTAACTAGCTCTAAGACTAAGATTTAATTTTTTTTATATATAGCCATGAAAAGAGGTGAAAGCCTACATGTGTGCTGTCTGAAACTTGAGAAGCGAGCCAATTGATGTTTCAAATCCCTTTCTAACCACAAGTCTGTGATCTTTTTTTATTGGTGAAGTTCACATTCATTTAAAGAGAGCTGCACACGAACAAAAAATACTCTGTGTGCAAGATTTTAAAAAGAAGGAAAAGACCTGCTTCAAACTGAATCCAGAATTCAAATCCCATCTAGGCTTACTTTGAATGGCAGGACAAATATGTTTCGCTTATTCTTTCTCAAGACCTACAATATAAAGTAGACATAAAAGATTCACTTTGCAGAATTAGTTCAAAGCAATTCCTCCCTAATGTGTTTACAAAAAATGGCCAAAGGGGGAAGGGGAGCCTTCCTTTAACATCAGAGTGATTGAAAGCATGTCTCATAAAGAGAAAATTATTTACTTTTGGACCAGTTTAAAATGTGAGGCATCAGCACAAAAGAACAAGTGAATTTGTCTCCAAAAGATTCCCACTAAAGATAAATGGATTGGTCATGTGACATTCCTTTTTTTCTCTTCCCTTTTGCATTTAGCTTTATGTAAGTGGGTTTCTGGCATAGTAGTGACATGTTTTGTTTTCCTTCTGTTTCTCTCTTTGCAAAAGACACTTTAAGACACTTATGGTTTCCAGTTAATGTTCATTTTATGACATTGTTCCCAACAGCTAGTCTTCCATGGATGAGCACTTTTCACTCACATCAAATTCTAGTCAGTTCACTTAAAAAAAAAATTTACCTTTGTTCATCTCCATTTTTCCTTTAAATTCTGTTGCTCTGATTTTTATTGATATCTTTATTATACATAATTAGAAACATTGTATGAGCAAATCTTATGATGGTACCCCCATTTCTTTCTTCCCTGTCCCCAATTCACTGGGGACCCTCCTCATTGGGCATACTGGATCAATCCATGGAATAGGGAGTTATGAATTGTACAAGAGTTAGCCAGTCCCCCCCCAAAAAAAGAGTTAGCCAGTCCCATATCCCCCCACCCCCCACCCCCGCTTTGTGTATTGTTGCTGCGGGGGCCAATGTCTCTGGATATTCTCCCCCACCATGTCTCTTACTTTCTTTCCACCCCCTCTTCCACTCAGTTCCCTGAGCCATGATGGGCGAGTTTTAAGTCTGCTTTATTGTGAGATCTTAAGTGTCTCTGCACTTCTGCTTTGGGTTGTGTCGGTGTCACTGGTGTCTGTATAGTTGACCTATCCTGGGTTATCTGACTTGCTGTGATGATAGGTCTCTTGTTTATCTTGCCACTTTCTCATAGGTGTCATTTGGGACCTACATGATAGGCCAGGGGTGGTTCATCTCTTGCCAGGATGTCAGCCATCATTCCATGGCTTGTTGGTGGACTTGGGTTGTCCATGGCTCTCTCACTGCCTTCTGAAAAATACAAACAAAATCTCCATCGGAGAGTGAGATCAGTAGAGGTTAAATGAAACAAACATTGCTAATTTGGCAAGATTCCACTGGGTGTAGGCTCTCTGTAGTTCTCTGTTAGTGGGAATTTCCTCTTGGGGGTCCAGGTTTTTGGTCCCCATAAGATTTTTCCTTGGATCCCAATTCCAGTTAAGGGTTCCTTATCACTGAGTGGATTGGCTAAGCAGCCAATCTGAAAGCCATTGATTATCCCCCTAGGTTTTGGCACCACTGTTGCACAGGTGATCACTTCTTGACTTGCTGATCTCGACCATAAAGCAGTGTGTTCAGCATTGTCGTGACATCAGTCAGAATTGGATATCAGTGGTCTCTGCTTTCTCCAAATATCACTGACTGATTTCCCTTGGCAGCTAATGTAGCAACTTCCAGCACTAAACATTGTTACTCTGTTTTTTGTTCTCTGCTTCTACTGACTTCCTAGATTTCATACTGCTGCTTTTAATGTCAATTAATGACAATTTTCATGTCTTCTCCAGTGCCAACATTGTTCCTGGTTTCAAAGATGTATGCTTGAGTACTTTGGCCCAATCCTTTTCAATTTCAGAGCCTTTAATTCCAGTATGCTGCTGTGTTGGAGGGAGCCTTAAGGACTATAACAAAATCCATGTGGCTTAATACATTATTTATCTATAAGCAGTTTCACAGGTCCATTCTTTTGTCTGAAGCACAAATATAAGCAATTGGTCTCACCTTTCCTTCTGCATTTCCTTCCACCTGAAAGAAATGTGGCAGTGACATGAAGGACATATCAAGGAGATGATAATAATGCAGATGGAAGTAATGCAAATAGTAGCCAATGAGAGCTTTCCCCATCACAGGGAAGGAGATGAAGGCAAAGATGGCTAGCTCTGCTCATTTATATCCACCTCCAGGTCTAGGAGGTAGGCCTCTGGCTTCTGGCTGGAGGAGGAAGGAACCCAACTTAAAGAATAGAAAATATGCTGTTAGATTCCTTCCTTCTCTCCTGATATTCAGGAGCCACCTTGAGGCTAGGAAACTATGGAGGTCCAGTTTGGGGCTCAAGGGGCATATCTAAGAGGTGTGATTAACCCCTGATCCATCTCTCCAGCCCTGCTTCCTATTGGAAAGCCCAGTGGGATAGAACAAGGAGAAGCTTTAGTTGTCATACTCTACAAATGTCACGCTTACTGTCAAAATATATATACTTCCACAATACTGAGTGGGGGTGGGGATTCACTGACCCAAGCTGCAGCTCTAAGTGCCCAGTGCCCTTCCATTTCTTCCTGGCCTCAACGCCCCCCAACACTTCCCACCATATAACAATAAAGGGAGTAAGGCCTGTGTTATGGGCAGAGCTTATATTCCACCCAAATTCATATATTCAAACCCTATGCTACTAACTTACTGTACTATATTTGGAAACAGTATCTTTAAAGAGGTAATTAAAATTCAATCCAGGCAACTTTTATAAAAAGGGGAATAAAAACACAATAGGCCAATTATGTGAAGTCATAGGGAAAAGGTGTCAGAAGAAATTAGCCCTGCCATTACCTTGAACTTGATCTTGGACTTAAATGTCCCCAGAAATGTAAGAAAATAAAGTTATATTGCTTGAACCAGCCAGTCTGTAGGATGTACTTTGTTCAAGGTGGGCCCTAGCAAACTAATACAGCCTGGCTTGGTTTGGGGTTTCTTCTGATTGGTGGTCACACCACAGTAAGTACTTTTAAATTTTTTATTTATTTAGTTAGTTAGTTATTGTTAATAATTAGAAACACCATATGAACAACTCTTGGGTTGGTACCCCCATTTCCCTCCTCCCTGGCCCCAACCCACTGACGGTCCTCCTCGGTAGGATTGCTGGAATGGTCCATGGGATGAGGGTCATGAATTGTATGAGCTGAGACCTGTTTTTTTGTTTTGGTTTGGTTTGGGTTTGTGCGTGTGTGTGTGTGTGTGTGTGTGTGTGTGTGTGTGTGTTGTTGTTGTTGTTGTTGTTGTTGTTGTTGTTGTTGTTGTTGAGGGGGCAATGTCTCTGGATATTCTTCCCCACCATAGCTCTTACAATCTATCCACCCCTTCTGCAAAGTTCCCTGAGTCATAGTGAGTGAGTTTTAAATATTCTTTATTGTTAAAATCTTAAGAACCTCTGGATTTCTGTTTTGGACTATTCTGGGTATCCTTGGTGTTTGTCTTCATTATCCTTTCATAGGTTATCTGACTTACTGTGGAGGTAGCACTCTTGCTCATTTCGCCACTTCCTTAAAGGTTTCACTAGAGCTAGATAGTGAGTTAGGGGTGGTTCATCTCCTGCTTGGGTATCAGCCATCATCTCAGGTCCTGTTGGTGGAACTGGTTGTCCATGGTTCTCATTGCTTTCTGGAAAATACAAACAGAATTTCCATCAGAGAGTGAGATCAGTATTGGTTAAATGAGACAAACATTGCTAATTTGGTGAGATTTTAATGGATGAGGCCTTTCCATAGGCCCATGGTTAGTGGGGACTTCCCCTTGGAGATCAAGTTCTTGGTCTCCATAGGTTTGCTTTGGATCCCCATACCAGTTAAGGGTTCCCTGCCAATGAGCAAATCTCTTAGTCAATTAGCCAGCCGTTGATTACCATCCCCACACCATGTTGAGCACCACTATTGCACAAATAGGCACTTCTTATCTTGCTTGTCTGTGCCATATAGCAGTGTGTTCTGCATTCTCAGACCATCAGTTGATATAGCTTGAGGATGTCCCCTGCTTTCTCGAAATATTGCTGGTCAACTTCCCCCGGCAGCTTATGTAACACCTTCTGGCATTACACAGACTAACCTCTGGGAGCTGGCTTAGTTTCTGGATTCTGCAGGGTCTCTCTGTGTTGTGTGACAGCCATCTGTGGAATCTTCAGCAATAGGGTCTTTTGCCAGAGGTGGGTCTTTTGCCTGAGGTGGGTCTTTGGCCTGAGGTGGGTATTCAAGAGCTTTGACAAAAGCTTGTCATGTTTTGGGGGACCTTGTAGGTCTCTTTAATCAACAGCTCACTGTGAGAAGTAACTAATTACTGAGACAGGGAGCCATAAGCCAGAGCCATTTGTCTTAGAGTTAGGCTTCCCTCTTCAGGGCCCTTGTTACCATACAATGCCCCCAGCTATGTCAAGAAGTTGCTGTACCACTGATGTCACAAGAATGCTGAACACACTGCTTTATAGTAGAGATCAGAAAGCCAAGAAGAGAACACCTGTGAAATAGTGGTGCCAAAACCTAGGGGGTAATCAGCGGCTTTTAAACGGCTAAGAGATCAACTCAGTGATAAGGAACCCTTAACTGGAATTGACATCCATGGCAAAATCCTATGGGGACCAAAAACCTTGATCCCCCAAGAAGAAATTCCCACTACCAGAGAACTACAAAGAGGCTACACCCAATAGAATCTTGCCAAATTAGCAATGTGTGTCTCAATTAACCTATACTGATCTCACTCTCCTATGGAGATTCTGTTTGTATTTTTCAGAAGGCAGTGAGAGAGCTGTGGACAACCCAATTCCACCAACAAGCCATGGATGATGGCTGACATCCTGGCAAGAGATGAACCACCCCTGGCCTATCATGTAGGCCCCAAATGAAATCTGAGAAAGTGGTGTGATAAACAAGAGACCTATCACCACAGCAAGTCAGATAACCCAGGATAGGTCAACGAGACAGAAACCAGCAATATCTGTAACGGGGTGAGCTGGGGGTTAGAATTTAGATAACACCCAGCAAAAATTCTAATGTGCCCCAAAATTTAAGGAGTTCCTGAGTTACTGTCTACAAAGTTAATGAATTAAAATCATAGACAACAAGATAGTAAGGTACAGTGGGAGACTTTATTATTTAAGGAAACATGGGGAGTTACAGAGTTCTCCAGCCACCAGTGTGGGGAGAATATGTGGAAGGGGAAAGATCATGAGAAGGAAAGATTCAGGTGGAAGAGAAATTCAGCCCCTCAACACAGGCTGTGGTGGGGGCTGGGGAGACCTTACCAGTCCTGGGGAGACCTTACCAGTCCTGGAGAGTCAGAGGTCGTTCTTCTAGGCCATGTGGGTGAGGAAGAAGGCCTGATCAATTCTTCAGTCAGTATTTCCTGCCCTAGGTGGGCAGGGAGACCATTGATTGGTTCATACCTGACCAATAAGTTTTAGTGCCTAGGTTTGGGCTCTGGCTAGAGACAACTCCCACTCAAGGGGCGGTTGTCTATGGAGCTTCCTGACCCATAACATATCCAACATAACCCAAAGCAGAAACCCAGAGATACTTAAGATCTCAACAATAAATCAGACTTAAAACTCACCCACCATGACTCAGGGAACCGAGCAGAAAAGGAAAGATTGTGAGAGCCATGGTGGGGGAGAATATCCAGAAGCATTGCACCCCTCAGCAACAACTCACAAAGGGCCGAGGGTGGACTGGCTACCTCTTGAGCTATTCATAACCCCATACTCCATGGACTTATCCAGTATACCCAATGATGAGGATACCCAGTGGATTGGGGACAGGGAGGAAGGAAATGGATATAACAACATAATGTTTGCTCATATAATGTATCTAATTTTGAATAATAAAGATATCAAAAAAGAAGTTACTGTACAAACGAAAAGATTAACATCCATTTCATAATAAACACTATTATTTGAAACAGTGCAGACCTAGTTAATGAATCTATTAACAATTCTCTATTTAGATTTCAGGTTATTTTAGAAAGAACATTTTGGAGGGGATAGATTTTAAATTAATAATTCTGGCATAGTTCTATAACATTTTCTTGAAATTCTGACAAGCAGGTTTAATCAATAAGACTTTTGATTTAACTGAGTAATTTGGACTATATCCTCTAGGCTCCCATTAACACTAAAATTTTCCTCAAGCAGAAATATTTTTAAATATGAAGAAAATATTTTTAATTTGCTAAAATTAGGCTATTACCTATATCATTTAGCATTTTATGAAAACTCATTTAGCCAGGAGCAAGTACATTGCTTATCACTGCCAAAAACAGGTTGGAATGGTCAGTGTCTGGGTTATCACAGACATGCAATAAATTTATCTCCCTTAAAGGGGCAGTTACCTTCTCACTGTTGAGACAAAATGCCTGGCCAGAAGGAGCTCTTTACAGTAAAAGGGTTTATTTCAGTTTACAGTTTGAGAAGTTTTATCGTGGTAGGGAAAGCATGACAGGCCTGTGCAGGAAGCCTGGTTCACACTCCCACACCAACAGGAAAGAAGTAGTCTGAGTAAGCCAGCCCTGAACACCCAGTGCAATGGACTAATAAACCTCTAAGTTCACCCCAATCACACACCTCCTCCAGCAAGGCTCCACCTCCCAAATTGCCATCATCAGCTGGGAACCAAGTATTCAAAATGCATGAGTCTATGGGGAACATTTCATTCAAGCCACCACACTTAAGGATATCCAAGCACTTCATAGTGATGGAAGCATATTTCTCGTCTGCTCTAATGTCTCTATTGACTCAAACACTGCAAGGGTGAGAAACTGTGCCATACCAAGGAGGCCAAAATCTCCATGTGTGTAGTTCAGAACTCTTCCTCTCCTATATAGGCCCATCTCAAAGGGCATGAAACACATGCTCTGGCTTAATTGAAGATTAGCTTCACAACTAGACCTACACTCACCTCTCTCTCTCTGGATCCTGTTCTTTCTCCTCACTTGAATGCTTGCCTCACATTTCCCTTTGGCTCATTCTTCCAGACCGAATTCAGTCATCTCCTCTCAATTACCTACACTGAACTTCTTCCAATGCTCATCTATCTGGCACATCACTCAGTCTCAACCCTCAGTCCAGTGGAGCTACGTGTTGGGCTTGCAGACCTGACATGGATCTCTGCTGAGCCTGCCTCCAGCACCTACTCCTGTGGCATCATAGCTTCAGCCTATATCCTCCCCATATTTTGTATTCTCCCCAGGCTGGATCACTGCTTAGTCTGCACCCCTAACTTTTATCCCCCTCATCATTTATCCTCTTTGCTGTATCTTCTCCAGTCTCTTCCCCCACCAGCCTGTGGCACTCCTCACCCAACAACCACCCAGACTATATTCCTCTCAGATCGTTTTCCTTCTGCTGAGTATATCTTAGTTTGTGTCTTTCCATAACAAACTATAATTGCAAGCCTATATCCCTTAATCTATAGCTTCTTGTGAAAAGCAGAATTCTAATATGGCCTCTAAGATGCACACAACTCATTCCAATAATTCAACCACAGATTTAGTGACTTTAACTTTGCAGATGTGATTAAGAACCCAAATTAGTTGTCTTTGAGATATGAAAATTGGGCTGGGAATGTAGTTGGTAGAGTGCTTGCATGCATGAAACCCTGGCTTTGATGCCTAGTGCATAAAGCCAGACATAGTGGCACATATCTGTAAACCCAGCATTGGAGAGGGAGAGGGAGAGGAAGAGGCAGGAGGGTCAGCAGCTCAAGGCCATCCTCAGCTAGCTTGAGGCCAGCATGAGCTATATGAGACCCTGTCTCAAAAAAAGACATGAGAGACTGGGGAGATAATTCAGTGGTTGAAGGCACTTGCTTGCAAAGCCTGTTGGCCTAGGTTTGATTCTCCAGTACCATATAAAGCCAGAGGTACAACGTGGCACGTGCATCTGGAGTTGCACCAGTGTGCCTATATACTCTCTCTCACACACACTCTCTTTCACAAATAAATGAATAAAATTTAAAAATAAACAAAAAAGCACTTAATTGACTGACAATGCTTATTTGTTGTTGTAAAAAGAAAAAAAATGGGGCTGAGGAAACGACTCAGTGGTTACAGGCACTTGCTTGTGATGTCTGCTGGCCCCTATTCAATTCCCCGGCACATGAAGCTAGATGTTCATTCATTTGCAGCAGCAAGAGGTCCTGGTGCACCCATACACACACACACACACACACACACACACACACACACACACACACACACACACAAATAAATAAAAATTTTTAGAAATATATGGCCAAAAAAAATGGGTGTGGTGGTGCACACTGTTAGTCCCAGCACTCAAGAGACAGAGATAGGAGTGAGCCTGAGGCCACCCTGAGACTATAGTGAATTCCAGGTCAGCCTGGACTAGAGACCCTACCTAGAAAAA
This sequence comes from Zapus hudsonius, assembly GCA_004024765.1. Taxonomy (NCBI): domain Eukaryota; kingdom Metazoa; phylum Chordata; class Mammalia; order Rodentia; family Dipodidae; genus Zapus; species Zapus hudsonius. Next base: position 41,179 of record PVHP010011906.1, read on the forward strand.
AAAAAAAAGGAACTTATCTGTTAGGCTTGACCTAATGACATGATCTTGGATCTGAATGTAGAATGCAGAAACAGAGAAGTGGAAGCAATAATGGATGAATGAAGGGAGCCAGGAGATAAGAACCTATGAGTGCCCTCTAATTCTATAACAGTGGAAAATTACTCACTCTTCCCCAGCCCATGGACCCCTCTGTGTCCCACAGCCAGAATCTTCTAGAATACCTCCCTCCCCCTGCTTAAATCCTTTCCCAGCTCTTGTCACACCTCCCACAAGAATGGATTCCCCCTGGGCTGTATTCCCTCCCCAGCCCAACACCCTGAATGACTGCCCAGCACGGGAGCGCACCAGTTAAGGCTGCCATCTGCAGGACCAGATGGAAAATGTTGTCTCTGTTCCAGGACTGCTGGGAGGACCAGGCGAACCAACCGGAAATGTAATCTTCTCTTTGCTCTACTAAGCCTAAAGCTAATCATAAGCTTCCAGCCCACCCTGCTGCCTCCACTCTGGTCTCTGTGCTTGCTCCTCAGCTCTCTGGAGTTAGAATCCGCCTCACCCCAGGCAGACAAATGGTAAATTAAATAGGTCCCGACCAATGAATGGCTAAAGCCTTCAATCCCTCCTTTCTGGGGAACCCAAAGTCCCTTTACTCCAGAAATCCAGCATTGCTGGCATCCCTTACCCATTCTCCACCTTAGGTCTACGGCTGTTTTGTTTTCTCTCCTTACTGCCAATATTCCATCTGTACTATCCTACATTTGCAAGATGGTGCTCTCCTCAGTTATGTATTTCTCTATAATTATCCTTGTACCTAAACCAGAACTTTCTTTGAGGTGGCGGAGATGAGTGGCACATGTATCCAGTATAAACCAATAATCCAACATAATGTAAAAATAAACCAGCCGCCTAGAAAGATAAGTAAATTCATATGTATAAATACATTTTATAGACTATATATGCATATATGTGTATACATATATATGAATGCAGAACAACTCTGTGGTGTATAGGTTTGGGGGCTAAGTCAGAGTTTCATGTACCCCAGGCTGGCCTTGAACTCCTGATCCTCCTGCCTCTCTATCTCCCAAGTGCTGAGATTACAGGCATGAACCTCCACATCTGGTTTTTATTTGTTTGGTTTGTTCATTTGCATTGCAGGAGATGGAACCCAGGACTTTATGCATGCAAGGGAAGCATTCTTCCACTGAGCTACATCCCCAATCCCTGAAGTATAGTTATTACTCCTCTTTCATAACAAGGAAATTGAGGCTCAGAGAGAATAGATAACTGGTCTGGGGGAATACAGCAAGTAGGCAAAAAAGTTGGGATACTAAGTCAGATAGCCTAGTTTGAAGTCCAGACTAAGGCACTCAGACTTCATCATAAGGCAAAGGGGAGACCTTGGAAGGATTTTGAGAAAATAAGTAAAGAGAGTGGAAGGGCAGCTGAATGTGGTGACAGACTAGACTTGGTAGATTAAAAGAAAGGAAAAATCAGTTCAAGATTTAGTGTTTGAGTTACTAATTTTAATTTTAATAACAAAAATTGATTAAATTAAATCAACTAAAATTTGCCACCCTTGTAATAGTTACAAGTATGGTTGGTTTTAAATTTTCTAGGATGGGGATTGAATTTTTGCTTTTTCTAGAAAACATTCCAAACAAATTGCATACATATACATTTATATACATTCTCCTTTCATATATTCATATATATACATATATATTCTTCTTTTTTCCCTGTAGAAAATATTTAAAGAAATAGCTATACACTGTGGGCATCTTGGCAGCATGCTGCTGTCCTTTGGGATACTATCTCCCTAAATAGGATATCATGTATGTTTCAAATAGTTCCAAACCCTTACATAGTGCTGTAGTTTGAACATTGACTACTCCCCAAAGGTCGATGTGTTAAAGGCTTTGTCCTTCATGTGGCACTATCAGGAGACAGGGAAACTTTTAAGAGGTATGGCCAGTGTGACCAGAGGTCACTGAAAGCATGCCCTCCAAAGGGTTTGTGGGACCCCATTCCCTCTTTCTTTTCCTGTGTTCCTGGCTCACTTTTGCCCTGTCATGTGCTCCCACCATGATATGCTGCCTCAAAGCAATGGGGCCAATCACTCATGGACTGGACCTTCCAAAACTGTGAGCCAAAATAAACCTTTGCCTCTTATCTCTGAGCATTTCTGGTACACTGTTATTATAGTCAAAGTAGGCTAGCACACTTGGTTTGCTATATAAGTGACATCTTTTAGTCTGACTTCTTTTTAAGCATGGCATTTAATCTCTCTTCCTTTAAGAATGTTATATCATACATTATCAAGCCCTCATATAAGAGTTATTGGCAAGGAAAGGTGTTAAGGGGGCAGGTATGAGCCATAATCCTCTTCAGTAACACACCTTTACTCACTAAGGACATAGCACTGGGCCATGAAAGGTTCCACTAAATCCCAACAGAGTCTCCCTGGAGACTACACCTTTGGCACATGGGACTTCAGGGGACATTCAACATCCTAGCTACAGCAGCATCTCTACTAAGCACCTCTTATGTGTCAGACATTAATAAGGCTTTACATCCACAAAGGTCTGCTTCCAACATAACTGAGGATCTAGACCTTAATAAGTTTTTCATAAGAGATGAGGTGTGGCTATGTTGCCTGGAAGCTCTTGGACTCAAGTGATCCTCCTTCCACAGCCTCCCAAGCACTGGGGAGAAATAGTGCTTTAGTAATTGATGTACCACATCTATAAAGTGCACTCCCTATAAATTTTGTTCTTATTATTCAAGCATTGTGGAAAAGAATAAAATATCTCTT
>PVHP010011907.1:0-44163 GCA_004024765.1 Zapus hudsonius
TCAGTAAATTGCCATCTTTAGGCATGAGAAAATTCTCAAGTTTAAGTAACATCCTCAAGACCTGACCTGTCTCTATCTCTCAGAACTACTCACCTGCATGTTAGCTTTATTATCTGGTTTCACCAGAAAATAAAATGACCAGCAACAGCTTTAAGTCAACTGCCTCTGCCCAATCCTTGAATATGCCACTGTGACTGAGGACATAGACTTTTGCTAGTCTTAGAACAAGGTATCATGCTCCACAGTTTGGGACTAAGGTACATTCCCATCCAGACACATAAAAGGGAGGGAAGGAGAATGGTGTCTCTGGAAGTAGGATGTATTCCACAGTGTGTGAACTTTAACAGTTAAGTAGGGATTGGTGGATAAAAGAAAATACAGTGTATCTCTCAAGCAGAACTGCTAGCAGTTCTCCAGCATGCTTAAAACTCACTAGGCAAATGAATTTTGCAGGACTTAGGAAACTTGTTAAATACACAATAATTACTCATATGTATATATATATATATATGTGTGTGTGTGTGTTCACAATAATTACATATATATTACATATATATAGTTCAGTAAAGGGGTAATGTCAAAGTTGAGTTCTAGGTTGTTCTGGCAGAAGGGTAGACACTCACATATACTGAGCTCCCTATAACTATAAATCTTTGAGGTGTTTTAAGAACAAAAGCTACGTACCTTCAAGATTTTATTTTAGGCAAATAGCATTGAAACAAAAAGAAAAAAAAGTTCATCTGTGCCAAATAGATGATGGCCTATGAGGTATATATAAATACATCACAGATTAGGAAACAGGAGAGCCTTCACCTTGGACAGGCTAAGGTAAATATTGAGGGGTCAGACTAATAATGTAGAATTATGGAGCTGAAAATCTGGTTAAGATGTGTCAACAAATACAGTCTAACACAGAATTCATGGGAGTAGTATTGAAATCTTTGCTTAGTGCTGGCTGTTAGACGTCTCCAGTGATTTTTCTAGACATAAAGAAGGGTCAACTGTTGGGCAGCCTTTTGCATGATTTTTATTGATATCTGTGCAGACAAATGTGCTTTCATAAAAGAAGAGAAAACTGCTTACTATTTTTGTTGTATTGGAGACACATGACAAAGCATTCAAATATAATGCAAATAATTGCAAACTGATGTATCCAGCTATTTAAAAATTGAATAAATAATTCAGCTTTTACACATGGGCGACCCTTGTTTAAAAACTACACATCTGAACTCTTCAGTTCAAATCTATTTTATTTTGTTAATAGATGAGCTAATATGATAGGGATTTAATTGTATAATGTATTATTAGCCATTCTCTTTGGCATACCATTAACTGTAAAGAGTATTAATATTTAACATTTTGTAATACACACGACAAAGTTCTTATTTTTTTCCAGCTGAACAGAAAATGTACATTGATAGTACATCTCTTTGAAGGAGGTTTTTAGATACTCAGTATGCAAAACTTGTTTGTTTATATTGTTTGATCAGAAATCCTCAAAATGTCATGGCATAATATGGCACATGCTTAAGATCACAATGATGCCAAAACTGTATTGTGGTTTTGTATTCAAATATAATATATTACATAATTAGACATAGTTATATAATTTGAATATTTAAGAGCACCCTTAAAATGCGATAGGAGGCATCTAAGGACATCATCTTCTCAGGGATGGGTAAATCAGAGGGTGTAAAGTTGCAATTAATATTTGTAATTGAATAGGAAATTCATTCAAACATGAGTTTGTAGAGACTCGGAATCCTAGACATCATTCCTGCCTTGACAGGTCTGGAGCTGCTTGAATTTGACTTACCATGTTTTCCTCTATGAGAAACCATCAATAGCAATTGTTAGCATTTAGTTTATTATGGCAGAACTCAATCTGTATGTGGATCCGTTTGAGATTCTTTTCTCAATGGTTGCAGAATGTACCCTTAATGCAGACAAGCATTTCCAGAAAGGGGCACTCATGCTCACAAAGGGAACTTTGCCAGTATGGCTCCATTTCCAGAATGTTCATTAAAAGGCCTGCCCACCTATAGTGTACCCACGCAGAGTAAGGGAAAGATGAAGATTGAGTCCTCAGTGATGCAATTTTTATGGGCACACTTTTGTGTGAGCATGAATTAAAGCTCTAGTTCCCCAGCTTTCTCCATACAGCATTTCCCCCTCTGTTTTGGAACACTATTGGGAAAAAAAAATGCTTTTATAAAGAAGGAACAGTGAGGGTCTGGAGCTTAGTGTGAAACAGGGCTTGCCCAGGAAGCATGAAGAGCTCTGAGTGGGTTTAATTTGCCCTTGGTTCACTGCCCCAGCAATGCACATAAACACCTGGGCATAGCCATACACTCCTGTATCCCCAGTCCTGTGAGAATGGGAGACCAGAAAATCTTTGTGCCTTGCTAGTCAGCTAGTATAACCAAAACCTATAGCTCCAGGTAGAGTGAGAGATTGTCTCAAAGAAACAAGGAGTGGAGTCACAGGACTCCCTCCAGTCTCCTCTAACCTCTGCATACATGAATGGGCCACGTGCATCTTCACACATGCTTCCATATGTCTCACTCCACACACTGGACACATACACACACACACACACACACACACACACACACACACACACACACACACACAAAAGAAACAGAGAGCATTGAATAAATCATTTTTATTTCTAATCTTGCCTGAATTTTCAATGATCTGTGCTACAAGGGATAGAGCAGACTTAATGGCATATTATAAAATTACTGAAAATGCCATGTGGTTGATTTTGACTCCATATTTGATAAAGAAACAAAGGTGAAAGAAGTTGTCTCAAGTCAGTGTTCAATAAGTCCTTTCTCTCAGAGATTTGGGCCATTGCAACTAAGCAAATGAAAAAGACAAAACTAGATTGCTTGTGTCTGTTAGTACCAAAGCCAGATGGCTTTCTCCAAAGTTCATCATGGTCTCCAGAAGCTGAGAACATCCAGTTACCTACAAGCCACAGCCCCTGCACACCCACAGTTTGCACAACCACAGGCAAGTGTGCAGAGCACAGACAGAAAGCAGTGAGCTGGGTGTCCACTTCTTGACTTACTATCCTTTCTAGCCAAAATTTCAGATCCCCATGGATAGGCTCAGAAAGGTGGCTGTCAGGTAGAGATTTGTAATAATGATGGTGGTAATGATGACTATTATTTATTCTAGATTTATGAAGGGCTAGATACAATTCATGCTAAGTTTGGGCAGCAGCATATTATTGAGCACACTAATCACCCTATTTAGTAAGTGACATTAATGTTCCCACCCTCAGATACCGGAACTGAGGGATGATGAGACAAGTAATGAAACTGACAATTAGACTCATCACAGGTGTCCTTGAACAGTGACCATTTTCAAGAATCATTGATCACATTTAACTCACTACACTAAAAGTCAAAAGATGCAGAAGCCAAGAGACCTCTCCCCCCAATATGCTGCAAGATTAGAACAGCTACAATTGTCTGTAGGTTTAGTGTCCACAAAGCTGGGCTCAAACTTCTATGCTTATTGTGTCTATTGTGTCACCACCCATCCCAGAAGACACTTCTACCCTGGGGTCCTGTGAACCTCGCCCAGCTCATGTTCAGCTTCAGAACCAAACAACCGCATCATCCCTTCACTGGTAATTCGGGAAATCTCCCAGGCAAAGGTTACTTCTCCCTGTCTCCAGTGCCTTCCCTCATTTCATCTAAGTTGTTACCATAGCATTTCACATCATACTGTTGTTTGCCTGTCCCCACATTCTTATTTTGAAATCCTGAATTCCTTAAGGGCAAATGTTATTTCTCACCTTTGCCTAGCTTACCTAGCAGAGTGATTAGTGCAGAGATAAAGTCATCATTTGAGTTTTGCATGCGTTATTACCAAAAAGAATTCAGGTTATCTAAACTCCAGAAATGACACACTGTGCCCCTTTCTTTCCCTAGCATCCCCTTAACTTTGCATCCTTGGAATCTTAAGAAGAGCAGAAACTCAAATCTCCAATGACAGTTTCTGAAACCTTTCCAAGAATTGGAGCATCTTTCTCACAGTTGTTTCATTGGCTAGAGGGGATTTAAGAGGAAGGAACAGGGCAGTTTCTTTTCCTGAAAGACATTACATCAAGGACTGAAAAATGATAAGTGTCATTTAGCCTTCCTTTATTTCGAGTGTTTACGAGTTTTTCCTTCTGCATGCTGAGAAGTCTCATTTTGAGTTTAATATTGGATGTGATATAAGACGCGCACGTCTTTTGCATTATAAGACATTACATTTCAAACCCGGTACCTTGTGTCTCTGTACTTGACAGATGGAGTCCCGCCAGGCAATGGCCAGCAAGAGGCATGATTGCACTAAATTGGAAGCATGAGGCAAAGGGGTGTGTTTTTATTAGGGGGCAGAGGAGAAATTTGAGGGTAGTGGGTTAGAAGAAATCACCCACAGATGCTGAGCTCCGTCGGCTAGTTGTGATTTCTGAATTGTGGTAATTCCTGTTTCTGTGACAGTTCATCAGAAATTGAGGCACCACTTTGGAAAATTACCCATGGTTTCACTTCCAAACTAGACGCAGGTTCTGGGCCTTTGATTACTAGAATTATTCAGCTCACTCAGCGGGCCTGTGAGGAGGGGCATCGGTAAATACTACCCAAACTGGTATTCTGTAAGAGATTCCTCGCAGACACACGAGGAGGCCGAGAAAAGCCCATCACTCTTTACCAAGTGTCATCTAAGCACACAGTGGTAACCCACCAGCAAGCCAAAGCGGCCATTCACAAATCCATCCCTCCCCTCCAGCAATGCTTGGGCGGGTTGTGGGTTAGTCAAACTGAAAGAGGAAGAGACAGCTTTTCTCTCCTTTTAGTATGCATTTTGAGATAAAGTGTAGAAATTTCCAAAAATGTCTTGGGTTTCTCTGTCTTCCTCCAAAGACTTCTTTGAGAATCGCATTGAATGGCTGACATGAGATCTATGCCAGGAGACAGTGCAATAAAATCTTCACAGTCAGCATTGATCACGATCTGATACCTTCTTGAGTGAAAGGTAAATCTTGAAAGCTGGTGTCTCTCATTCTGTCGAGCAATGGATCGAATTGAGTCCCTCCTTTGTGGTCTTGGAATGCTCACACAGAAGGGAGCTATGGGCTGGTGAGGGTCACTGCCTTCATCTTCATGGGCTGCAGAAAAGGAATTTCTCTGCTGGTCTCCTGCTGGGCTGAGGTCACCCTCATGGATTTCCTGAAGGGGCAGTAATCACCAATATGAAGAGACAGGCTCAGATTTTCATAGAAAACGGCTGATCCACACAGAAGTATGCTAGGGCTTAAGAGACCAGTAACATAGCATCATGCTCCCAATGCCAAACAGTTTATCATATAAATATAATTGTCTTCTTGTAGAAGAATAATAAAATCAGAATCCATATGTTACATATTACTTAAAATTGTTCCGACTTCTTCCTCCGGAAGAGGACCACAGCAGTTTTATGATACTGCATTGTCATTTGTTTAATTTGTTTCTTCCCAGTAGTAGTTTCTCACGTTTTTATGAACTGTTACTTTTATAGAAAGTCAAGATACTCCTGATGGATGCTGTTTGCATTCATAAAGAAAGAAGATTTGGCGAGTGGGAGGGGCTCAAGCATGGATGGTGTGGACGCATTTGATGGAATTTGTTGAAACTAAGGCTTCTTTGGGGAAAATTAACGCCTGTTAGAGGCATTATATGTGAGATTATTAAAATATAAAGATCAAGATAAAGCTCATGCTGCAGGATTTCTGTGAGTGAAAGTAAACTGAAGATACTGGTATAGACGTAATTCTGAATGGACAGGAGCTCAGAGTCCAGTACTACGGAACACTATTTCCTAACTTAACAGTTAATGTCTACTGCCAATTCTTATGCATTTTATTGACTGAGGAAAAGTTTCTTCTAGAACTCTAGGAAATTCAACTAAATCTTTTTTTTTTCAGTGTAAATTAAGTAAAAAGTTTTCTAAGTAATTTTAAAGTTTTAGAATTTTGAATTGAAATATATTTTTAACATTTTATTGGCTTAAAGTTACACATATTAACACAACAATATGCTCCATATCATAGGTTCTTAGATAAAGCCATTAAATCCATGATGACATTCCCTCTTATGCATTAGTTATTCTCCTCCCTCATGACTCTTACATTCTTTCTGCCCCCCTTCTGCAAATTTCCCTGAGTCATAGTGGGTGAGTTTAAATTTTGCATAGTTATTAGGTTTTTAAGAGTCTGTAGATTTGTATTTTGGACAATTTTGGGCACCCTTGGTGCCTCTCTCCATTGTCCTTCCCAAGGTTATCTGCCTTCCTGTGGAATTAGCTCTTTTGCTTGTCATCTCATTTCCTTAGAGGTTGTGTTAGGGCTCTAAATGGTGAGTTTGAGGTGAATCATCTCCTGCTTGGGTGTTCCCACCTCCCCATCAAATGAGGTCCCTTTGGTGGAGTTCAGTTGTCCCCGGTTCTCATTGCTTTTTGAAAAATACAAACAAGAGTCTCCAGCGGAGAGTGAGATCATTATTGGTCAATTGAGACAAATATTACTAGGTTGGTGAGCGTTTTGCAGGTGTAGTCTTCCTGAGGATCTATGGTTAGTGATGACTTCCCCACATAGATGGGGTTCTTGGTCCCCCTTCAAGGTTGCTTTGGGTCCCCATACCAGTCAGGGGTTCCCTGCCTCTGAGCAGATCTCATAGCCAATTAGCCAGCTGTTGATTACCCACCTAGGTTGGGTGGCACTATTGCACAGATGGGCACTTCTTGACTTGATTGTCTGTGCCATATAGTAAGCAGTAAATATTTTAGCTTATAGTAGTCTCCTTTGACTGAGAGACTTAAAATATACAAAATGATAAAAGGCTATCCCAGAGTCATAATTCAGGTTTATCCCAAACTCATATTCTGTTGAAGTTAGAAATATGGAGACAGGGGAGGAATGTCCTCAGAGTACATGTCCAAAGCCACTGGAATGAAGCTGCGCAGACAAGTGTAGGACACACTGGAGGACCCGCAGAGGCTGCTCTCACTGACCTCAGGGCATCTGAGCTCGCACACTGCTCCCTTGGAGCATCCTGGCAAATCTAAGGCTCTAGGTGGAAAACAACATTACTACAATGTACTCTAGTTGATTAGGGCTTCAAAACCTGACCAGAGAAGTGGGGAGGTGGCTCAGCCATTAAAGGAGTCTGTCCCCAAAGCCTGCCTTCTCAGGTTGGATTCCTCAGAACCCACATAAAGCCAGACACAAAAGGTACATGCTTGGCAAGAGATGCTGGCACACACACACACACACACACACACACACACACACACACAATTACATAAATAATAATCTTGGAAAAAATCTAACCATATAGTTCCATGCCACAAATCTTCAGAAACAAAGTGAAGTTAAACTCTAAGTCAGTGAAGCAATCTTTATGAATGTAAATAAGTCAGGTCATGTGTTTTAGTCTCGAAATTTAAATGTATGTTCTTGAGTAATTCCAAAAATAAAATATGGTTAGATCAGAGCCATTGGCAGATGAAATCTCTAATTCTAAATAGACTAAATTCATTTATATTTTGACTTTGAAATGTCTTTCAAATATTTTATTTTTTGTATCAGAACAGTTTTATAATCCACTAGATGTTCTCAATGCTGATGAGTATATGGAGAGGGATAGATCAGAAACACACTGGGTGTTGACTATAAACCATACCAAGACCTCAAATGTCCAGGAGGTGGGGAGGTAGTGCAGATGGTAAAGTGCCTGCTGAGAAAGCATGAGAATCGGAGTTCAGATCACCCAGAGCCCATGTAAAAGCTGGGCATGGCAGCCACAATCCTGGAATCCCAGCACCATGCACCTGGAGGCAGGAAGATACCCAAAACTTGCTGTCTAGGAAGTCTGGCTGAATCAGTGAGCTCCAGGTTTAGTGACAGACTCTGTCTCAAAAATAAGGTGGAGAGTGAGTAAGGAAGACACTGGCATCAACTCTGGATTCCACATACAGGCACACACACCTGCATAAGCACCTGCACACACACACCTGCACAAGCACCTGCACAAACACACACACACACGTGCACAAGAGATACATTCCTTTGACACACATACACACACATATACAAACTAAAATCAGAGTCCTTCCCACATTTACATCAATTCAAGATAAATTTCAGAGGGAGTTCCCAACTCCATAGACAACTCAAAATAAAAAAAAGAACAAATGCAGAAATTTTTCTTAGCTTTGTCACTTTTCTTTGTAATTATATATTGATTAAATGGAGGATGGCTTAAAAATGTTCAGCTCTGAATTTATGTAGTGACATTGCTATGTATTGAAAATATATTTTTAAATTCACTGTGTCAAAATAGTGAACTCTTACAAAAATTCAAATATTATAAATATGCACAGAAAAAAAATTATATAACCCAGTCTCCTCATAAATGGACACATACCTGAATCCATATTCAAAGACACACGTTAATACTAATACATTCTAGATGACACTTAAGATATTGTTGAAGACCATATGAAGAACTGATAAAATGATAAAAACATTTTTCTGTCACACTGGTTTTTCCTAAGTAAAATGGTTTGTGTTGATTTTTACTTATATTTTAATAATAAAAAGAAAGATAAAGGAGCTCAAAAAATAGCTGAACTTCAACTAAATGTTTATATAGGATCTCAAAAGTAACCTAACTTTGAGAGAAAATGTGGACTTAGAACCTTTGAAACTGAGTTCCATTTTAGAACATTACAAATAAAGAAAATATATAAATATAGATAAGAAAAATGAGAATTATTCATATATAGGATTCCTTCTACATGGTCTACCAATTCTCTTTGTATATCATTTTATTATTGATGAGAATAACAATTTCATTATAACCATATTCCAGCGTCAATGAATGTTAGTTTTGTATCTCAAAAGAAAAATGCTCATCCCTGTTCTGCTTGCCATGTTGTTCCTATTCCCATAATGCTTCACTTTAAATTTCTATGTATTTTGTTTCATCATCCATTTCCTGTTTCACAAAGAATCATGGGTAGGTCACACTCAAACTTCTGACTGTTTCCTAGTGTCTTTTCATGCTTTCAAAATTAAAGAAAAACAGTGGAGTATAAAACTGGGGAGATTTTTTTTTCTGATTTTTCTGCACACTTAGTCATTTGGCACAAAATGTTGGTGTGAAATTGCCTAAGGCCAATCTCTCCCCTTTTTATATGGTTTACCTCTCCTGCCTATAAAAAATCATAGGATTATTTTCTTTATCCTTAAATTTCAGTAGCTGTGTGAAGATCAGAGCTATAATAAAATATTTCCTGAGAATAAGTGTGTCCTTTCAATGAACAGAATTCAGTTATCTATTTCCAAAACTTTTCTTCTATTATATCTTTCATTGTTTGAATTGTCTTGCTAGCTAGCTCTGTTGTCTTCAAGAGAACAAGTTCTAACTGTCTTCTATATTGTAATTAATTTTATTAATGTGTATAACACTACTGTTTAGTGACATAATTTGTCATTTTTGTAACATAAATTTAAGTTATAGAATTTCTTCTAATCTGTATTACACTCTGTGCTTTTAGTCTTATGCATTGCATTTTAACTCTGCTTGACATTTATAGGATTTTTAAATTCATATATTTCCTGTGTTTTATCAAGTTGCTTTGCATCTTCTGTAATACTTATAGTGCTTTTAAAACCCCTTCTGTGTGACTGGAGAGGTGGCTTAGAGGTTAAGGCATTTGCAAAGCAGAAGGACTGGAGTTTGATTCCCCAGTACCCACATAAAGCCACATGCACAAGATGGAGCATGTGTCTGGAGTTTATTTTCAAAGGCTTGAGGCCCTGGAGTACCCATTCTCTCTCCCTGTCTGCCTCTTTCTCCCTCTCCCTCTCTTTTAAATAAATAAATAAATAAAATATTTTTAATACCCTTCTGAGGGCTGGAGAGATGCTTCAGTGTTTAAGGCACTTATCTTCTCCAGTGCCTAAGGACCCAGGTTCAATCCCCCAGTACTGCCTTGGGCCAGATGCACAAGGTGGCACATGTATCTGGAGTTCATCTCTCTCTCTCTCTCTCTCTCTCTCTCTCTCTCTCTCTCTCTCTCTCTCTCTCTCTCTCTCTGTATACATCTCTCTGCTTGCAAGTAAATAAATAAAATATTTTTAAAAAAACTTCTGATAGTTTATGTGAAACAATTTATTTAAAAGTACATATAACTGGGACTGGAGAAATGACTCATGGTTAAAGGCGCTTGCTTGCAAAGCCTGACGGCCTGGGTTTGATTCCTCAGTACCCACATAAAGCCAGATGAACAAGGTCTCACATGTGTATGGTGTTCATTGGCAGTGGCAGGAGGCCCTGACAGGCCCACACTCACGCTCATTCTGTTTGCCTCATTCTCTGTCCTGTAAAAATAAATGAAAATATTTTTTAAAACTATGAATAACTATCTCTGTCTTCTTGAATGATTCCTTGGCTGATATATTACCTTTCTTTCTACTCATGTCTAATCAATGATCTTGTGCTGCTTCTTCAATTACTTCCAGTTACACTCCAGATCAGCTCCAAACCTTGACGGGGGCCCCTCTCTCCCTCTCTCCTCCTTCTCTCCCTCCCTTCTTCCCTTGGTTTCCCCTCCTTTCCATCCTTCTCTTCGTCTCCAACAGCTCCCTGTGTATTTGAATCTGACTTCTCTCCTTCATACATGAGGCATTCACTCTTTTAAACAAGGAATAAGCAATACAGTGGTTTTGCTATCCATCCCCCCTCTTAGATTTCTAAACCGTAAAGGCTTCTACCTATTTCTGCACTCACAGCCTCACATCCCTCGATGCTGGCTCTCTAATTAGAACCTCAGTCAGTATTCTCAAGACTAGGATCCTATTAAGAAAGCCCCTTTTTACTTGCATTTCTGACATTTGTCTTGGCTCCCAGATTCTCCCCTCACTTTGGAATACACTTCATAGTATCTCACAGTACACATGATTGCTTATGGTTTGAGGCTGCGGCTATTTTCGTTTTACTGAAGACTGAGGGTTTTGTTGTTAGTGTTGTGGCTCTCTGGTTTTCAATATTTATTCATTCTGGTATGCTTTCAGGGACTCCTGTGCCAATGCCTTTCAAGGGAAATGATCTAAGCTCTGCGGACTTCTAAAGTTAATGCCACTGTGTTTTCATCTTGCTCCCAATACACTCCTTTCTTTAATTAATTAACTGAACAAATTAAAAAATTCTCTTTTCCAAATATCCCTTGCTTGAAATGACTTTACTCCTTCAAAGTGAAGGGTAGAGACCTTCCATATTTTCGTCTTCCCACTTTCTTAGAAATTTCTAGAATGCTAGTCCCTCTGTTAAGACTAGATGGAGACATGAGTCCATCTTGGCCAGGCTAAGATCTTTACACTGTACTCAGACTTAGTATTTGACTTCTGTAGCAAACCAATAGCTTGCCACTTCATTGAGTGAATATAAATATTTGTATTTTTAGACGTGTGTCCAAATGTTTGGCAAAAAGAGAGCAGAAATATAGTCTACTACTATGCATAACTCAGCTGGCTGACTCTACCAGCAAATCAACAGCCTTCCTCCCAACTGGACTCACAGTCCTTAGATGACAATTTAATAATGCATCATGTCCTCTGGAGGATGGCTACCTACCTACCGGCATAACCCCATCCCTCTTTCTAAATAACTTACTAAAGAACAGCATGTAACTCTCCTCCTAAGAGAATGTCACTATAAATTTCCTCATTTGTTATGCTTTCAGTGAGGAGCCCGGGGGACACCAATGTCCCCAGCCATCCCACCTCCTATCCAATTTATTTGTTCCTCCAACAACTCTAAAGGAGGAATCGCCGTTACTCTAAGTGAGTGTTTCCGAAACGTGTACCCTTTTCTACATATTGGAGAAAAGTCAAGATTTCCATCACAAAGCTGGCACACTCCATCACACTCCCAATTTGCTTTTGTGAATGGGAGAAAAAGGTATAGATTTCCTGCTAGTTCATTCAATTTGTACACACCTTGGACATACCTCTCTGAAATCCTTCCAAGAAAACATCATCTGTACTGGGTTAATCAATAAGTGATGCGTATTTTCCTTTTCTGGCCAGTTTAATTTCACTGATCTTAGGTTTGGAACATTTCCTGTGCTCTTTAATAAACGTTCATTAGGGCTGGAGCGATGGCTAAGCAGTTAAGACATTTGCCCGTAAAGCAGAAGTATCTGAGTTCAATTCTACAGTACCCATGTAAAGCCAGATATACAAGGTGGCACATGAATCTGGAGTTCCTTTGCAGTGGCTGGAGGCTATAGTGTACTCTTTCTTTCTCTCTCTCCTGCTCTCATAAATAATTAAAATATTTAAAAAATAAATGCATATTCAAATTTATTTTCCTCACCTATTTTATGTCTATGATCTCGTCTACCTACTTCTGGTTTAAAGAAATTCAATCAAGACTGTTAAAGGCCTCAAGTGTCCATTTTGCTGCCTCCTGATCACGACTTTTGTTGAAATTTCATTATTTCAGGGGCTTGGGAAAACTGAGCTTTAGGCCCTCTCTCACTTCTTAGGAAAATTTGTGGAGTGCAGTCATCACTTCCAGTTAAACAATTCTCCAGCCCAAATTTACCTAAGTTCCAATGTTTCAACATATCTAATTAAAAAGCTGATTTTTCACTGCCTAAAAAATAAAAATAAAAAAGTACCCCCACTTAAGTGGTTACTCATCACTGAATGAGAGAAAAATTTGATCACTGACTTAAGACATGGCTTCTTTTGCTTAAAACTTTCCTAGATGCCCCAGCAGCTGAATGACCTTACTTACCAAGACTAGTTTTGTGTCATTTCTAATCCCTGCATTTTTATTATGGCAAGTATACATTTGTACATCTTATTACATTTTGTTAGCACTTGTTATTTTCCAAGCATTGTGTAGTGTGCATTCTGTATATGATCTCATTTTACAATTACAGAACAAGCACAGACATTATTGTCTCATTATGCTAATGAAGAAATGATGTTACATTAAGTCCTGGGATCCACAGTATGTAGCAGAACCAAGATTCTATCTAAAATTCACTGAATCGAAGGTCCATGGGCTCTTAGCCATGTCCACATCGTGTTTTTGGACACATCATCTCTCTTTGGTTCAAGGATTGACTTCTTGAGTTACTCTTTTTTTTGTTAGCATTAATTATATGACTGTCATGTCTCAGAGGAAGATATTATCCCTCTTTAGAGGACTTTCGAGGCCTCACAAAAAGTAGAGCTGGAGAGATGGCTCAGCAGTTAAAGGCACTTGACTGTAAAGCCTAAGGACCAGGGTTCAATTCTCTAATACCCAAGTAAAGCCAGATGTACAAAGTGGCACATGCATCTGGAGTTAGTTTGCAGTGGCTGGTGGCCCCTGGCCTGCCCATTCATATTCTCTCTCTCTCTCTCTCTCTCTCTCTCTCTCTCTCTCTCTCTCTCTCTCTCTCTCTCTCTCCTCTCTGAAAATAAATAAAATAGTTTTAAAAATTAAAGTGAGAGCTGAGCATGGTGGCTAACTCTTATAATTTTCCATGCTTAGGAAGTATGAGTTCAAGGCCAGCCTAGGCTGCAGTGAAACCTGCCTTAAATAAAAAGATACTATGATGAGTTGTCTGGTTTAGAGACAAGGGTATGGTTTGCATGATTCCACAATCCAGAATCTATTGAGGATATACTTGCAGATTTTCTCATAGTAGAGGACATGATGAAGACGAAGCAGTCTATGAAGCAGTCCCCACCTTCAGTGACCCTGAATCTCTTTAAACCCCCCACACTCAGCTGCTGGCTCCTTTATTTATGACTCTCCCTGTATTTTAAATTTTTCAAAATTCATTTTCCAAAATGGAAAGCCAATGCTCCCAATTTTTTCTTTAATATCTCAACAAAAAGGAGCTTCAGAATCCTTCAAGATGTCTGCTTTTCTCTTCATAGTGAGGAACATTCCATGAAACTACCATGATGACTTTCTCTTCCCTCCATCAAGTGAGACAGCTTGATGGTCCTCTTAGCCACTATACTACATCCTGAAAGACTGGAACTTTATCATCAGAATGTCTGATTTGAATATTGTGATGGATAAGAACTTTCCACTGGACAAATAGGTGGCTTCCCCTTCCTCTGCACAGAGCCCCTCCCCCCGCCTCTATCATATGTCATTATGAAGAGCATGGAGCCCACCCTTGCCCACCCCTCCTAGGCTCTCCTCCCAGCATCTTCCTTGACTCACTGCAGGAATCAGAATTCCTCAGGGAATCCATTGGATCTTCTGTCTTTCCCAATAGACTGCAAGATATGTGAAGGCAGGATGTATATCTCTTATTTTTTCATCAACAACACATTACTTGTGCCTTCATTCATTTGGTCTTACTAAGGTTATAAGGGTCTGTATGGCACCAGGTGTGTATGCTTTATGAGCTGCAAACATTATTGCTCTTATGTCTTTTGGCTCTCTTGACTCAGTAACTCTTATAGATGACAATGTCGTTGGAGGAATGAACATTTCATTTTCAAGTGATGCTCTACCAAGGCAGAAAAAAATTGATCAAAAAAAAAAAACCAAAAAAACAAGATATCTAAAAAAAAAGGAGCTTCGGAGTCAATCCTTCAAGATGTCACCAATACTGGAATTTGATGTACTAGTGGATATTAAATTTTTTTTTCTTTTAAATTTCCCCTAGTACACATTGGGTATTCACACATCTAACTGACTGTGTGCTGTTACTTTGTCACATCTACTGCTGATGTTTTCCTACTGACTTCTCCTATCCAGAAGATCCACCCTCTAAATCCATTGCCCTTTCCTTCCTGGGTCTCATAAAGAAATGTGTTCACTCCCAAAGCTGATGATGACAGGAAGCCCACTTCATCCCCACACCGAAAATATGTGCTTTAAAATATAAGCTCAGTATTTTGGAGTTTGGAGTTGATTTGAGCCATGTTGTGTAAAGACAGCTACAGATATAGGATCAAGCACTTCAGTACTTTGCTCCTTCAACTATAAATTTACAATAGTTCCAGTTCCTAAAGTTACAACAGAAAACCAGAGATAAACACCTATTAGTATCATCACTAAAACTATCGGCAAGTACTCCTTGTATAAAATTTCTCATAATTCTATTTTGTGATGATTGTTTAAAGAATCTTTTTTACCACTTTGCTTTAAATTAAATATATAGTCCTTGTTTTTTTAATATTATTAAATTTAATGTTTTCTGGATGATATGCACTATATAAATGAGAGTTAAATGTCATGCAGTAATTCTCATTATTTTTTTCTGTCAATCCCAGAATATCCTAGTGTACTGTACATAAAGGTTTATATATGAATAATTCATTTTTAAATAATACTCTCACATTAGTGAAGTATCTTGATTTTTTCCTATATTTATTGCTTTACTTGTGTTTAACTTCACAACTCAGTAAGAAATTACAGTGTCATTTTGGAAACTCTCCGCAGTCATACAATGCTGCTGGATCTGGTTTTATTTAACTGAAATGGGGGAATTGAATGCTTTTAGGTTTTTCTGCTATTCTTAGTTGACTATTTGACTTTCCTTGTGTCGTTCTGTAAGAAACCTTGACAAGTTAAATTTATCCACACAGAAACCCATAGTTAGGAGACCTGTGAGACGACTATAATTTCCTTCCCATTAGTTTCAATGAATTCCATGCCTGGAAAAGGGAACTTGTGGAGCAGAGTGTGGAGTCCTGTGATTCCCCGTGCGCAGGTATTTTGAGGAGAGAGATATAGTCCAGGTCTCTTTGAGTTTTCCCTCTGCTGCATGTTCGTTCCCTTAATCCTCTGAGCAAGTGCAGAGTGGAGCAACTATGCCAAGAACTGGACACTTAACTCTTTCAACACAATAGGCCTGTGGACTCGTAGCTCACTCTTCACACAAAACCTGTGAAATGGTTAATCTATAAATCTGAGAGTCTTTTCTATTGTAGCCGATGTGAACCAGAAGAATTGAGCTGTAGCCAGCATTTATGGAAGCATCATTATTGCCATCTGGATTCTTTGTGGGGAAAGAAACATTGGAAGGGAATTGCCTTTGGTCACAAAGGTGATTTGACTCTCCCTATTTATATGTTAATCATCCCATGGGCATCTCTGTTCAAAGTTCCATAAAGAAGCCTCTCATTCCTCCCCCTTGCTGCTGCCTGGTGCTTTGGGAAGGATGGAGATCTCCCAGGTCTGAGGTCTAAGGTGGAGGGAGAGAGCAAATATTACTAAAGAGAAACCTATTGACCATATCACTTGATATGGTGAATCATTCGTGTTTTAGTATTCAAAATCAAATGTTTATTGACCACCTACTTTATCAGGGGATCCTGGCATTGGTGGAATCCATTTCAGCATTGAGCCTGAATGCAAAAATATGGTTAAAGTTCTTAAATCATAAATTATAGTCTCTTTTTGACCTGGGATAAGTAAATTAGGATAATTCAAAGATGATGGTAAGACTCCTAAAATGTGTTTTGCAGATTAAGCTTGAGAAGATTGTCATTCACATACAGGAATTATAAATTTCATTCAAGTGCTAAAAGAAAGGGATTTAACCTGAGTGTGGTGAAATTTATTTTATTGTTATGCTTAGAAGATTCAGAACCAGTGGCTATTTAATGATTATAAGATCAGGTAATTTTTATATACTATGAGAACTCTTTAATAATATGTATTAATTAAATCTCTCAACAAAGGTTTCAAATGGAGCACTGAGCTAGGAGATAGCCTAGGGGATCCTTAGTCTCATATTATTTTAAAGTATATTGAGATAAAACTATTTACTGAGTTCTTAAGAACTCTTGGAATATATAAAAGAAATATCCATTTGAGAAGCTCTTTTAAACTAACAAATACACAATAAAATAATCCATGCAAAGTATTTATGTGCTATTCACATACACACTAAAGGGATGATTAGAATGAAAGTAAAAATTATAAAGTTATAATTCTAAATATTCAACTTCTAATAGACTTAATTGGAAGCTGACACATTGCCTAATTCTTCATAATGAATATATAATGTTCACAAATGAAGGGAAAATTATGAAGTCAACAGGTAATGCTAAAGTTTGTGTGTGTGTGTGCTTGTGTGTGTGTGTGCGTGTGTATATTAATTTCATCATTAGAAGGAGGAAAAGGGAACCTTTAAAGTTTCCATTATCCATTCTGTCAGGTAGCAAATATCTTCTCAATGTAACTCTAGACATTAAATCTGTCGAGAGGAATGCTGTAAAATAAATGTCTGGGATACCTTCATAAACAAAAATCTTATTTCCA
Organism: Zapus hudsonius; assembly: GCA_004024765.1. Classification (NCBI taxonomy): domain Eukaryota; kingdom Metazoa; phylum Chordata; class Mammalia; order Rodentia; family Dipodidae; genus Zapus; species Zapus hudsonius. The sequence continues at coordinate 17,343 of PVHP010011907.1, forward strand.
TAATTCATACAGCTGGCTGGCATTTATTGGCACGTCAGGTGCAATGGGGACATTTCAGGAACATTAACATGTACAGCATCATTTGTCAACAAAGCAACAATGTAAGCAAATCGTTCAGAACTCATACAGATTTACAGCTTTCTCTGCCAGCTGCTAATTACGGTGTGCTCGGCCTATTTGGTATGGTCTTTTTATTGGAAAATGACAAAGGGGTTATAGTATCCCAGTTTGGAATATAGATGTGGCTTTTAGTAATAATACGAGCGTAATATGACCATGTAGCTTGGAGTTGTGATCCAGTTTTGCTGGTCTTATAATTGATCAGCTTTGATTGATGAAGGACAAAGAGAAATTCACAGCCTATTTTGTTTCTGATATACGTAGCCTCTAAAACAAAGGAAAAATAGGAAGAAAAATTATCAAAGACCATGTCGTAGCAGTTCTTAATGTTTTCCCCTATGGAACATGACACATAATATTTACCTCTCAAGGAAAATCTGATGTGTTGATTGCTCGTGGAGCAAATGTGACAGAAGTCTGTGCATTTCAGAATTCTGGGTTGTACTTTGAACAATCATGAAGCCCTTCCACAAATATGCTTAAATCATGTTAAGGTTATGACATGAGGTGACAAATGTCAGCTGTGACAAAGTTAACATCTCTAATCACCTCCTGCTTAAGTTGTTCAGTTTTCAGAAAAGACACACCGTGTAGGCAAATGACGGAGTGTAAACTCTACCTTGCAGTTCCCTGGATTGTGTCAAAACATATTATAATCTATAAAGCGGACAGGGCTGCTGCCTTTGTGCTCATGATACAGAACTGGATTCAGAGACATAAATGCCTTCAATTCAAGCAAAATATAAAAAGGAAATTGGTAAACACTGATTCAAGGATTATTTAGATTTATCCCATATCCAACCTCATTAAAACCCATTAAATCCCAGAGTGAACAGATTTGACATTCAGCAAATCAATGGCTGTCAGGGCAGCTGAGTTGACCAGATATTAAAATAGTTTCAACTTTACCAGGACCAGATTTTTGGCCATTTCTAGAACTAATAAAATCAAGACAGCCATAGTTGACTGGATCCAAGGTCTAATATATAAAAGAAGATTGATTTTCATTTTCATATAGACTAACCCCCAAATTTGTTTACAGATAGTCTTTCTAACTTAGCCAGTACACTTCTGGAATTTGTTCTTGTCTGATATATTTGTCTGTAAATGTGGTAGTTACCAGTTACCTCTTCCATAGGATAGGATTTCTACACCAGAAAATATACTGTGTCCGTTGCATCTTGCATTGCCTGAAACACAACAGAAACTCAGCTAAAGGTAGTTATATGAATGAACGAGCCCACACTTGTGTGAACACTGGGCAGCCCCGAATGACATTGCAATGAAAGAGAATTGTGCTACAATACTTTGCTTATTGGTCCTTTCCTGATTGTACTTTCTTCTAAATCCTCAGGTATCCCTTTTTCCATATACTTTCCTCTTTTTCTCTTCTAAAACCACTTTGCACAAGAGTATGTGAAACGGAAAAACACTGAGGATAGAAAGTATTGTCTTTTCCAAGGAAATATTCAAACCAACACTCAAACTGAGATTGCTAATTACCTTGAAATTTTCAGTTATTGCTTTTCATATGAAGGAATGTTTTGAAAGTGCGGGTACCATTTTGATTCTCTGGAATATACAATTTCTTACATAAAAGTGGGAAATGTTCTTGAGCCCATAGGGAAAGTCTGTGTTATCCTTATCTCTTTTTCCCTAAAGGAGTCCCCCAGTCCTAGAAACTAGATATGAGACCTGGCTTGGAGACTGGAATGACCAAATCACCCCCTCCTTCTAGTACATACCAACCAGTCAAGGTCTTCTAAGCTTAACCAGTGATGCTCATCCCAACTGGATGCCTACTTTACATCCCTAAAATGATAAAAAAAAAAAAAAAACCTCCATCCAAGTCACTGTGTGGCTACCAGCTTGGAACCCTTCCCAACTTGGGAGCTTTGTGTTTTCCTTTCTTTTCTAAAATTCCCATTGCAAGCAAGGGACCCATTCTGCTGTGCAAGGGCTCTCTCTGTCTTCTTTCCTTCTCTTACACTCTAGAAGAAAATCTTCCCAAGCCTCACTCGGTCTGTGGAGTTGAGTCATCAAATTCATTATCAAGAAGGAAATAATGCCAACACTTGGTGAAGTTCTTTGTAACAAGAAGCATCCAGCACCCTAACTCCTCAAATCAAAGACCCTCATTAGCCAATAAGATCTCTGCCACCCTCAAAGATACCCCATATTCCTGTATCAGTCTCACCATATGGTTAATTACCTTAAATTAGTTTGAAATTCATATCAATTATTTAAATGAAACTTTTTAAGCCACCCAACTTGTCTAAAATAAACTGATAACATCTGAAATTACATGCTAGTATGCATATAAATAATTAGTATCCCAAATTGATTTTTTTTTTTTGCAAAATTGTTAGGTCAGTGTTGTGAAATGTTCTTGTTGTCCAAATAATTACAGAGGTTGCACTAATTAACAATTAATACATGTTTGAGATAGAATGATTTCTAATTTACCTGTGTACAATAAAGAAAAATTCTTCAAAGAAAATAATACCAAAACTCCAGGATCACTTTATAATAATTCTTAATCAGTTTAGAGGTATCTGTTTGTCTTTATAAATGTGGTATTCCAACTGTAAAATCCTCATAAATAATTAACAGATATCCTATAATACATGCAACCTATTTAGAATATTCTCCAAGTTGACTATAGTTTTTTCCTTACTAATTTAAATGGGTTTCTCCTTTTTTTGTCTTCTTCCTCTCCCTTTCTCTACCACCTGTTCCCACAGTAATAGACGGCTACTAGCTATACTGAAAGCATGAAGAATATGCAACAGGGTTTTGAGCATTAGTTTATATTAGATGACATAGCAAATTTCTGGAATTTTCTTGTTTTATCGTTAATTGCATATGTATAAAATGTAACAAAGAAATAAATATAATTGCTTTGTAAAAGCTATACTAAAATTATAATTTGTGGTACATATAATATGTATCTAACCCTAATGATATTTTGAAAGTTGCAGATGAGAGTAGAAAGTAGAAAGTCTACATTTAACCCAGCTTTTTAAAATTATTTTTCACACATATATTTTTCATTTTGATCATATGTACCCCACATTACCCTGCATTATTGCTCTCAATTCCATTGTATTCCTTCTTCTTTTCACTACTTATCAGTCACTATGCCACAGAAGAGGATAACTGTCATTCCTTCTCAGGAAGGAAGGAAGGGAGGGAGGAAGGAAGGAAAGAAGGAAGGAAGAAAGGGAGAGAGAGAGAAGAAGAAATAAGGAGGGACAATAAAAGGGAAGTATTAAACTTGTCTGTTAGGCAAAGAAATCCTACTAAATATACTGAACAGATGAAGGGACAGGCTGGGAGAAGACAGAAGAGGAGAAGAAAGGAGAGGAGAGAAGAAATCCATTGCTAAAAGTTAGGAATGGACCCCATAAATTTTAAACAAATTGAGGTCTATATGCTTCCTTTAAAAAAGCATCCATAACAAATAGGGGCACATCACATTAGGGAAGATATACAGCCTGTGGAGTAGATTGTTTATTTGTCAACTTACACACTGCCAAGCATGTAGATACTTCCACCTGGAGGAGAAAACACTGTCATAAACACAGACAACTAGCTTTGCTATCAGCCAAGAGTGCACATCTGTAGACTCCTATTAATGCACAAAATTAATTTAAGCATGAGCCACCTGAAAGTTTCACAGTTATGGGGGGAACATTTTAACTACTAAAACATATGCTATAATCAACCAGAAAAAATATAAAGAACTGAAGCTAGCACTAGCAATACCAGAAAAATATACCTCATAGGAAATACTTCCCACTGAAAATCAAAAGTCTAATATGTTCATGCATTTAGAACCCATTGTGTGTTTCTAATCTTACATATGCTGACTCCTTACCATAGCTTTTGGGTGACATGAATCATCTTTCTTTTATTTATTTATTTTTTCAGTTTTGCTTTCTTGTGTATCTACATCGATGAGTTTTAAATGGCTAAATTATTGGCTTAGAATTTGGGGACTTTAATTTTTTAAAATATTTATTTAAATTCTATATACTCAAGTTTATTTCTTAGACCTCTGGCTAAAGTTGTTCTTGTCACATCCTGTGGGATTCCAAATGCTCTCTGCAGCGCCACCAAGACAGCCTCACCTCACACAGTTCATAGCTGCAGGCACATGTTAGAAAAGACGATGCCCAGGAAGGGAACTTGAAGTGAATTTGGCATAGAGTCATGGATGCTACTAAACACATGGATGGAGTTATTTACTTAAAATTGTTCTTGTCGGCCTGATTTGGCTATATTTTCAAAATTGACACATAGCATGCTGTAGACTTCTATTTTCACTAGCTGAGAAACAGAATGATTACAGACTTTTGCATGTTATGCATTTTTAAATATCACCAAGTTAAACTTAGATTTTGATTCCATGCCCAGGACCAAGTGGAAAACTCTCCATCTTCAATAGTTCCTATTATCTTTTAGTCACAGGGCCACATACTGTATTTCTTCCTCAAGTGAACTCCCACTTGAAATTCCAAGCATTGCATAACCAGGGAAGTATTCACATCCTATGTAACTCAGTAGGCCGTCATAGTCAAATCAGATATTTCATCTGCATGCTATTCTTCTTAGCAGAACTCTGAATATCATAATTCAAAACACAGCCAACATTTAATTCATCCAACAAATATTTATTACACACTTGCTTCTTTTACTAGCATTGCAATCTTGATTACCACTTCAGGAAGTTCCTCAACTGCTTTAAACTGCTTTTCACAACCTTAATCTTATTTCCCTGCTACAGTGAAAGTGTCCACTGCCTTTAAGGAGCTTAGAGACCCATAAATAGATTAAATAATTATCAAAAATATGGGACTTTAAATTTCTTGCCTATAATAGCTATTATGGTATTTTACATAATTTTGGTAAATAAACAGTTGCTATTGAGCAAAAAGTTCATCTGCATAAGTGTACAATACATTTCATTGTATTATATGTGCCTTTTATTATATTTAAAAATTGAATAAATGTGATTAAACATTTTAAAGTATATCAACTATATGAATGCATACCTTGAAATGCGTCACATTTAAAATGTGTTCTTTTGGGGACTGGAGAGATTGCTCTGTGGTTAAGGCACTTGCCTGCAAAGCCTGACAACCTGGGTTTGATTCCCCAGTACCAGCAAAAAGCCAGATGTACAAAGTGGTACATGCATGAGGAATTCTTTTGCAGCAGCTAGAGGTTCTGGTGTGCCCATTCTTTCTCTCTCTTTTTCTCTCCCTCTCTCTCTCTCTCTCTCTCTGCTTGCAAAATAATAAATAAATGTTAAACAAATAAATGTTAAAAATGAAATAAAATATGTCCCTTTTAAAAAAGTGTTTATATATGAAAAAGGATTCATGTACATATATAAATATAAAATACATTAGATATATGATAAATATATACATTTATGATAGACATGTAGATAGATAAATGATAGATAGGCAGACAGACCATTCAGATTTGGTCCTCAGGTAATGGTTTGCCCATCATTATGGCATCACAATGGTTCTTAAAGTTTGTCTGAACAACATTAATAGCTATAGAAGCTCATAGACTCATCTTCATAGCCTAGAGTAATAGAACTGTTGAGTTTAAAGAAACTTCAATGAATTATCTGATTTAATGTCTGTGATGGTTAGGTTTTGTTGTCAACTTGATCTTTTTAATTATCTTCAGTGGGTCTCTGATGTTGTTCACAGGAAGGCAGCCCTCACAGTGGGAGCAGGATGTAAGGAAGCTCAGGGAAGTTGGAAACTAACATTCCCTTCCTGTGTGAGTAGTGCAGAAAGGAAATTCCAGAGACTCAGGAAGCCATTAAGTGTGGGAAAGGGTTGCACAACCCCACCCTAAGCTATATAAAGGGGAAGAAATTCTCTCTTTGACCCTCCTGCCCGTTTGCTATTGTATGTGTGCTGTTGGTGATGGTTTTCTCTCTCTCTCTCTCTCTCTCTCTCTCTCTCTCTCTCTCTCTCTCTCTCTCTCTCTCTCTCTGCTTGGACCTGTGAAAGGGGGCCCTCCAATTTCACCATTATGGATCTTCCCTTGAATATGTAGCTTCACTAAATCCTTTCCTCCCATAAACTGCCTGGTTTGGAGATTCATCCCAGCAGCCTGTGACTGACTATTAAAATCTCTAAGAATTATTCAATATTTTTTATATCTTAACCTTTGTTTTTCAATGAGGTGGTATCTGCATGTGTTTCCTCCCCACCCACCCACCAGAGTTTATGCTTTATAATAGCCTATACTGCTCACTCTTAAAAATCTTCATTTTTCTTAAGCTTCTTATAAGAAGCATCCAGGCATCTCCTCACTGGAGTGCTCATATCCTATGAGCTTTGTATACCTTCATGTACAAATCAGGTATCTCATGTGCATAATAATCCTTTCAGCAGTTCAAACTCACCAAGTGTAACAAGCAAAGGTAATAAAATCAATAAGTATGGTAAGTTGTGTTTCTCTGCTGAAATTTATATTCATAGCCCTTTAAATGGTTATTCATTAGTAATTAAGTAAATGACATAGGTTCACACTCAAAATGCAAGATTGCTTACTGAAAAGACTTGTCCATTTAAAGTCTGAGCCCTGGCCTGGGAAGATGGAGGGAAAAGTGGTTGCTGTACAAGCAACCTAGTTGGTGATTTCCTGCTTCAGTGAGTGATTCTGTCTCAGAAAGTAAGGTGGAGAGATATTGAGGAAGGCACCCAAAGTGTCTTTTATGGACCTCTGGCCTCCACACACATGTACACACACACACACATGAGCATACACTTACACACATATCCATGCCCATATCTATACATATGATATAGACATATGCATGAAAATATCCTGGTGGACTATCATAGATATTTGTACCTTTCTCTCAGTGTATATTTTCTCTTCATATTCCATGATAAGGGTTGGCAGATAAGGCCTGGTATGTGAGAGGCTTTAGTTCAGTTCTAGACATGGAAAATATTAAGCAACCATAGGTTACTCATAAGAATATAACTGAGTACGTTATACTTCGTGTGGTGTTTAAACTTTTGTAGAATGCAGTACTAAAGTTTTCCCTTCTAATTCTTAAAAGCTATATTTCAAACTTTTATTCATGTAGGCCCCAAGTGAAACACTTGAGACAGTGATGGGGCAAGAAAGAGACCTATAACCACAGCCAATCAGTCATCCCAGGATAAGACAGACACCAACGACTTCCAACACAACTTAAAGTAGAAGCACAGAGACTCTGAAGGTCCTAACAACAACAATAAAACAGACTTAAAACTCACCCTCCATGACTCAGGGAACTGAGTAGAAGAGGGAGCAGAAAGATTGTAAGAGCCATGGTGGGGGAGATTACCCAGAGACATTACCCCCTCAGCTACAATACATAAAGTGGGGGAGGCAACCTTGTTGCCTCCTGTGCTACCCATAACCCCTTACCACATGGATTGATCCAGTGTGCCCACTGAGGAGGATACCCAGTGGATTGGGGACAGGGGGGAGGGAAAAGGGAATGTAAGTACAACATTTGCTCAATCAATGTATCTAATTTTGGGCAATAAAGATAAAATTTTTAAAAATGAGCAAAAATAAAATAAAAAGATTCAGTGTTGGATTATGAAAAAAAAACTTTTATTCTATTTTATGTTTCACTTAAAATAAGAAAACTGTTATCTACCTTAAGTTGGGTTTACTTCTTTCTGTAATTGGTCAGTTCTCTGCACTACTGTATTGGGATGACTTACTAATCTCTCCACAGCCCCAGTTATGTGCTTTCACTTAACAATGACCATTGACTACTGGACACTTACCTTACCCTTTTAAAAAGAAATATTTCAAGTTTTCTTCTCATATAACATAAAACAGAAAAGGCATTCATTAATCATTATTAAATCCATTCTTCTTTTCCTTTTTATTGAATTCAGAAAGCAAACCAGCTAGTCTTTTTTGGCATGCATCAGCAAAAGTATGCTATTATGAGGTATTCTTAAATAATATATCTTCATAAAACAATAACGCTGGAAGTTTAAAGAGAAATAAGAAAATAAATTGGAACCATCTGGACATCCAAAGTAGAGAAAAGTTTTACTAATGGTTGTTGTGTCCACATTACAAAAATAGCATTGTATGGATTTCTAGCTGGACAGATAAGCTAGGTCAATCATAGCGTTTTAAAACAAGACAGTTCTGGAGTGAGTGTCACATTTGAACAAGTAAAAACCACTTGTTAGAACGGGGCTTAAAAGAAGAGTGATGATTCACACTTCTTGGGTCAGTAACAACTATACTTATCTCAGAGCTGGCCTGTCTGGTCCAGAGAAAGAAAATAGAATTAGGTTCCATAGAAGATGGGACCCCATGTGCCAGCGTTTTTTTTTTCTTATAGACAGCACCCACATAAGCCCAAGGAATAAGGGAAGACTAGAGAGATTCCATGAAAGAAGCAGTAGACATGCATGAATGTAAGGGAAAATAAGGGTGAGAAGAAGATGGAAGGAAGGAAGGAAGGAAGGAAGGAAGGAAGGAAGGAAGGAAGGAAGGAAGGAAGGAAGGAAGGAAGGAAGGAAAGAAGAAAAATTTTGCAGACATGCAAAACTTGATGAAATGAATGTTAAGAAGAAAATGTTATTAGAAATTCATTTCAGTATAATGTTTATATGTTAGAAATTAATTAGATATCAGATTTAGAAGTGTTATCCAAGAAATGCAAAAAAAAAAAAAAGTTTTTCTGGCTTCTTTTCTTTATATCACCAGCAAATACCTCCCAGATAAGACGTGTACCTCCTCTTAGATTAAGGCAGGTGGCCCAATTATTTATTGTTAAACCTAACCAAATAGACATGCTGTAATGTTGTCAGTTTCAGCATCGTACTGCCCAGCATGAGAAAGTACTTCTTTAAATAGGTATATACGTCTCTCTCAGAGATCTATGTGCAGAGTTTACCTTGAAGTCAATTGAAAACAGAATATTTCTTATTGATTTTGCCTGCTTGGCTGCTGTCTGCTGTCAGTGCGTTCACATAGATGTAACTAGCATGGATCAACTCCTGGCTGGCCCTGGGCCTCCTTGAGTCCTGTGAAGCAGGTTTCTGATTCCTTTATGTTCCGGCACAGCCAGGGAGACAAGAGTGCTACTGTCTCTGCTGGGGCACAGAGTTACCCCGGGCTATGCAGGAAAAATGCTTTTTTCTTAGTTTTAAGCCGGAATCTGTCTTTGCCACTAAGTGTATTCGCATGAATACAGATAGCACTTTGTTGTGGGGCTCATGGGGAAGGCAATGGGGTAACCTGTTTGGATGCAGCTGCAGGCCACCTGTAGAGAAAGTCAAATTACGGAGAGACCCCACTGTTCTTTGCATTAATGCTTTTTGTCTTGTTGTTTGACTTTTCCCCTCTGTCTATGTATCTTTTTCAACTAGGGAGATTGGGAGCACATTTTAAGGCCTTCTGTCCCTTTAAGGCATCTAGTGATTGAAAGGAATCTAAGATTTGAAAGGCTGTAAAAACTCCCCAGTTACCAATGAATGGTGGTCACACAAAGAATCTTGAAGCTGTTGAAGCTGAAGTAGTCTTCTTACAGATTTGGGTAATTCGGTGAACCTCTGCCAACAGTTCTCACAAGGCACACTTCAAGTACCCCACCTACCTGCGCTGCTTCTCCTGGTACAGACTGATGGTGTTCTCAGCGGACAGGCAGTCACCATCAGGTAGTCAACTTAACTACGCTTACAGAGAGAGGAAGCAGAAACTCTAACTTAAATAAGAAAGAATCAACTCCTCTGCTTCTTTTTCTCGACTGCCCATTTGAAGCTTTGAAAAAGAAGCCTATAAATGAAATATCAGCATTAGCCATAAATATTAAAGGAGGGAAATGGGCAAATAAAACTTGTTTCTGGAAATCTTGATTTTGGCTGACTATCAAAAACCATTTCCTGACAATGAGATCCATTAGACTACAAAATAATCTCTCAAAGTAGCGGTTGCATTGCTTACAAGATTTCGCATTTAAGGGTAGACTGAAGACAGCCACAGAAAGCCTTTGCTGCACAGGGTTATGCTGGCACTTGGGGGGAAAAAAAAAAAACAAGTCTTCTGAACCTAGATATTTCTCTTGTTTATCTCCCTTTTGCTGGTATTAAAATGCAAGATTGTAAATTTCTAATAGCCATGGTAGAGCCTTGCAAGCTGTTGGTGGTAGCTAGTCTACAATTACATGTACTGACATGGATGGGCATGTGTGTTCACAGCACTGTTCCTCAAGTTGAAAAGCCAGCACAGCTCCTGGAAATCCCTTCTCAGGATTCTTTCTGTGTCAGCTTTCCAGTGTTTACCAAGTGCCTGCATTATCTCAGGAAGACATCATGCAGCCGCCACAAAATTCCAACTTGATCTAAAGCATTTTACCAAGGTCAAGTTAGACACATAAAGGACCCTTTCAGAGAAAAGAGTGAGATTGTGGTATCTACTGTGAGGTTCCCTAATGAATTCTTAGAGATGAGGCGACAGAACTTCCCATCTCCTGATGAGTGAACTCTTTGATAGACATGCATGATATGCCCTTCTGTACTATTCAGTACTAGAATAGAATTTGTTGTAACTACCTTGTGACATTTATGACTTTAAGTCTTTAATATGTCCTATGTCTCCTGGAGGCTCAATTTGGCATATTTTACATATTTGTGCTTTTTTGGTAAAGAAAAAAAAAATGGAAGCAATTGTAATAGTTTCATAGCAAGCTATTTTGCAGTGATTTGAACTTGCTTCATCCGGCATTTTCTTTAAAGGTTGCTCACTAGTACCCGCTCACTCAGGCCACCATTCCCAATGTCAGAGTTAGGACGAGAAGGCAGGGGTTCCGACTTGACGCTCCTCCTTGCTCGGCCCACTGCGACTACATGCTTGAACTCTCCCATGAGAAATCTGTTGTGTGCAGTCTCGTTCATTGGAACTGGAAGATGATTAGCACATTATGCTCCCCAGAAGTAGTAGTAGCATGAAACATAGATTTTCATGATGTTACTGATAACACATTTTTCATGTGTAAACTTTATGTAAAATTAAGAAGCATCTAAGGATGAAAAGATGAGGAAGCCATTTCAGATTCAAAATATAAGCTGTGGATGACATGACCCAGTGTTGGAACTGAGCAGGGAGCTAGAATAAACCCAAGCCAATGGTTATGCCTAGGAACACAATCATGAAGCTGTTTCAGGATGTTGAGTAAAGAATGTTTAGCTTCCAGGATGAGAAGATGAAAATGACGGGCCACAGGGAGCCAGTGAAGACTAACCTTAAAAGCAGTCCTCAGCATGGGCTGGGGAGATGGCTCAGTGGTTAAGGCACTTGCCTGCAAAACCTTAGGATCCAGGTTTGATTCCTCAGTACCCATGTAAAGCCAGATGCACAAAGTGGTGCATGCATCTGGAGTTCATTTGTAGCGAGTAAGAGGACTGGAGGCCCTCTTCTCTCTATCCTTCTAGGCTTGCAAATAAATAAATAATACTTTTAAAAAAGTACCAGGCATCTTTCACACAACTTCTATTTTGAATTTGAAGTGGCTTCAGAAGATTTTCACCCTTAGATGCCTCATCCTTTTACATAATTAAAGTTTACAAATGAAAAATGTGTTATCAGTAACATCATGAACATATTGTTTGTCTCATATAGAAGTTGAAATATTGACTATCTTGTTCATAGTATTAGTGTAGTTATTGTAACAACTTCTCCTTTGTTATGCTCTAAAATGTAGAAGACACCTACTGTGTTGTTCCCTTTATTTGGGGGGTGGGGGTTATTAAATGAGATAGTGAGTGTATGTTTTGTTATTTGTGATGAGAACCCAGCATTTTTTTATGTTGGTACTGAAGATAAACTCAGGTCCTCATGCTTGTAAGACAAACACTTTACCCATTGAGTTTCCTCACCAGCCCTTAGGTCCCTGTCTAACCCCCCTCTTTGCTCTTTGTGTGCACTCCTGTACTCAGCCCATATCAGAGCAGAGTGAGCTGGAAGTCATCAATGATGTATGGCCATCCTTATTTGAACCATTGTCTGTGGACAACCTTGATTTTTTTTTTCAGCTTACACATGAGACATCTGCATCCAAAGTAAAAGCCTGTTTTGTAAAGATATTTTCAGTGCCAGAAATCCCACATGGTTTTGATGTAAGTAATAAGTGTACACTCTCCTTGGGGTCGAGACAAAAACTTGGACCACTATGAGCTATGACCACAAGTGTATGAAGCCAAAGAAACCATGGTCTAACCTGCCTCAATCATGTGCTGTCCTTCACTCCCCTTGCCTCGGAATAGTATGGTCCTGGCCAAACAGGTAGATAAGAAGATTAAATAACATTAGGAAAGTCAGTACAGATGAAAATACTTAATCATATTGGCTTTGAAATAGTTCGATAGAATTGGAGCCATATTCATAATTTCATATCTACATAAACTATCAGAAGGATTCCTGAAAATCTCTTTTCTCTCCAGTTAAATGTCATTTTAAGTTGTTGGGATTTTTTGTTTTGTTTTGTTTTTTGGTTCTTCAAGGTAAGGTCTCGCTCTAGCCCAGGCTGATCTGGAATTCACTATGTATTCTCAGGGTAACCTCAAACTCACTGTGATCCTCCTGCCTCAGCCTCCCAAGTGTTGAGACTAAAGGTGTGTGCCACCACACCAGGTGAGATTTTAATTTTAATGGTAGCAAAATTTGGCAAAGAGTTTTCTCAGACTTCCTAAACAATTGCTGCAGATAGACTCAAATCACACTGCTCTAATTTGACAAGACGATTATCAAAATTCTACTGTCTGAGGTAACACGGGATCTGAGCTGACACCTCAAAGGCCAGCCAACCAGAGCGGCATATATAACAGAAGCTTCCAGATCCCACTTTCCTCCCTGCTGTATGTCAAACTACTTATTTTTGGCCTCTGAGCACTTGCTGGAGAAACTGTCCTTCCCAGAGCAGAGAGCCATGATAATTTAGACCCAGACATGGCTTGTGATCTTGCAAACATCCATGCATTATCAAAAGCCTTGTGAATTATTGGCCATTTAAATAGCAGCTATCTGATTTATTTTTTCTGACTGCGTTTTCATTTTAATTGCTCCCATTTCCTGTCCTGACCTTTATGTTTCAGAGAAAAGAAGGCATCCCACAAAGGAGAAAGAGAGAGATCTTTCATTTGGGAAAGGAAAAGGTCCTCCTAATTTGGCCGGGACATTGGCTGTCAAGTCGTGGAATGCTGTTTTGCAGTTTCAAAAGTGATCATACTCAGCTTCCCAGAATTTTTTTTATAATGCCTGGAGGATGCCAGGAGAACAAGGAAAGCCTTGTTAACAAGTTGCAATCTCTCAAAAACAAGATAGGATTCGGATATAAATCACCCTTTCTGCCCACATAGCTAAGTTCTCCACCCCTCTGAAGGCCTTCATTTCCATCTAAAATGGTTAATTCTGATCTCCAGCAGAACTCCTAAATGGCAGAACGCAGCTGCCTTGTGCTGAGAGACTCCGAGGTTAGGGAAGAATGACATCACCAACTTTCAGCATATTATCAGGCTGACAGAGAGACAGACACCTTGTATTCTCCTCCTCAGATAGAGCCAGGATTGTCTCTCTGCCTCGGGTTCTTTGCCCCGACAGAATACCTTTCCCCTCCCCTCTCAGCAGCCAGCAGCTGCAATAGAAAGGGTTGCAAATGTCACTTCAAGTAATGATGAATGATGCTTGACCTCTGCACCCGTTGCTCCCTATTTGATACAATTCTAAATTAATATGAAAGATTCCCAACTCACGAGACGCGGGCTGTTAGGAATTGTTTCAAGGAGGGATTAGTGTCAGGCAGTGAGTGGCTGAAGGGTTTTCTGCTGTGGTGCTTTGGTCCTTTGTGGGGTGGAGCCTCTGCAGAGCTGTGTGCCATCCAGGCAAGGCAAGAGACAGGGTAGGATGCCCGTGGTCTCTATGTGCTCTCCTGGGAGATTAACATCTCCCCTTCCTAGAAATACTGTCAGTAAGCAGAACCGGTTTGTGAAAAAAAAAATACTCTCAAAAGGGCAGCCAGCCCACATGTCTTTGTTGTTTTTATCTGAATATAATTAATTATGTAAAGCAATAGTTAGGGGAAGATTAACAATTAGTCGATCCTGTCAGGTAGTCACAGGGAAATGACTAACTAATTGAACGACTGGCCCTCTCTTGTGTCAGAAAGCAGGCCTGAGTGTCATTCTCTTCATCTTTTCACTTTGTTGTTTTCACAGATCCTCTTTTTTCTAAGATGTATGTTTCACAGCAGACTAATAAATAAATAACCTTGGTTTGTAATTTCATAACATGCAAAAGGGTTTGAAATAAAAACACCTGTTTTAATTAGCATTGTGTTTTGTTCACTTTAAAAAAAAAAAGTGATAATCCCGATGCAGTGAGCTGACATTTTTCAAGCTTTGAATTTCCATCTGTATCTTATATTATGATGTTTCAGGATTGTCAGGAGTTAATTATGTTGACTTGGGAAGCGCTGCTTGCATTTAGAATGAAAAAAAGACTTCAGCTTGGGTAGACAAAAAAGCAGATGCTATCTTTCTTGTCAATTGCTTTGTTGTGGGCTGCCTTGCAACTTTTCATGTATTTCTGGATCTAAAGAGAAGTGTAAATCTCTATTTATTTCAAGTTTCACATAAACCACACAATTTCAATGTTCTGTTTTGGCTGTATGTGTCTTGTGTATCTTTCCATGTGTAACTTTCCTGCCCCCCCCCAATGCAGAACTCCACAACTGAAATTATCTGTTCTTTAATTTGTAATTTGTTTTGTTTTGCCTAGACATTATGGAGATTAGCACATAATGAAATTTAAGAATAGGACAACTCCACTGGCTCCGTCCTCTCTCCCCATTAATTTTTTTTGCCACCTTTTTGCTTTTGTGCATCAACCTTTAACTGGTACAGAAATACATGGGGCATCTGGGCACAAAAAGGCGTGTTAGGAATGGAGTAGGCACTCTTAAGTAGGAATTTCCATGCCTTTGTGAGTTTAATGTTCCTTTAACATAGAGAGCAGCTGTGTTTATGTCAATAATTACACATTGAAATAAACGCATGTACATATGTTTCTTTATGGGATTAAAGATATTAGGGATGGCCTCACTCAGAAGATTTTTGTCCCTCCCACACCTACCCTGAAATATTCCACAGAATTCAAACCCAATTTATGATGTTTTAAATCAGAAATATCACCCTTGGCAACTGGACTTTCAGGTTCAATTGTTCCTGTTTTCTGCCTGATTGGGCAACACGACCCCCCCCCAATTCATTCTCTGCTGTTCACTGCCCTGTTCAATGCCCAGGATCTGAACTCTATACACCTCATCATTCTGTTCCCTTCCAGAAAGTCTCCCAACCAGATTAGGCCGGCAGGAGGAACCTTCAGGACCACAGCCATCAGTGCAAGAACGCAATGCTTAACCCGCAAATTTAGTGCCATGGCTAAGCAATGCATTCATTTGCAGTAAATCAAGCTCACAAAAGAGTAGATGGCTCTAAGCCAGATGCTGGGGAGGTTGAAGCTTCCTTTGGACTTTAAGGAGTGAGTCTCCCATCAAGGTCCTATCCAAGATAAAAGGAAAACAAGAAAGGGCTGGAGAGATGGCTGGGCCCTTAAAAGCGCTTGATTACAATGCCTGACAGCCCAGCTTCGATTCCAAAGTACACGCATAAAACCAGACGCAGAGACACAGAGAGTAGCCAGTGTGTCTGGACTTTGTTTCAGCTCTCTGTCTCTCTCTCTGTCTCTGTCTCTCTCTCTCTCTCTCTCTCTCTCTCTCTCTCTCTCTCTCTCTCTGGCTCTCGCTCTTTCTCTCAAATAACTTTTTTTTTTAAAGGAAAACAATGAAAAAGAAGAAAAAAACAGTAGGCTAATGTCCTATAGTATAAGTCAGGGGTGACAAGGGCTAGAGATAGCTCAGCGGTTATGGTGCTTGCCTGCAGATCCTAAAGACCCAGGTTCAATTCCCCAGTACCCATGTAAAAGCCAGATGTACAAGTGCACATACAGCTGGAGTTTGTTTGCAGCTGCCCTCCCACACCCATTCTCTCTCTCCCAGTCTGTCTCTCTCTCTGCTTGCAAATAAATAAATAAAATATAAACTTAAAAAATAAACAGAATAAACAAAACCAACAGATCATTACCAACTTAGCTCTTACCAAGTTTAAAGGGAGTAGATAGACCCTCAGTGAGGGAGGTCAGGAAGTGTGAAGACTGTGGCCATAAAGTAAAATCCCTGAGTGACTGAAGAGAAAGCTATTTCTGTAAAATATATGTCAAAGGTATGTTCAGTGTATAAATACAATCTGTAAATGATATGTACTGTGGAGGTTTATTCGTGCCTTATCACACATTCAAATTAACGTATGGCTGTTCTGCTTAAAAATATCTATGTTCATTAAAGTAACTGTAACCTAGATTTTCAGAAAATTAAAACGTCATGTTCTTAAGATAACTTTATGCCTTTAATCAAAATTCAGAGTTTAGTAGGGCCTTATTAAATGTGTTGGACGAAGGCAAAGTTTGTAAATCTGAGGAATTTATCTCTATTTGACCAACCAGTTTGCAATTTGATAGCAAACTTACTATATCAACTTGATCATCAAGACACAACTATTTGGCCTGGGAAACATCAACCTGTATTTTTCATTCCTTTCAACTTTAGGTGTGCTTTCTTTTTAAAAAAAAATTTATTTATTAATTTTCAAGCAGAGAGAGAGAGAGAGAGAGAGAGCACCAGGGCCACCACCTTGTGGGTCTGGCATATGTGGGTACTGGGGAATTTAACCTGGGACCTTAGACACTGGAGGCAAGTGCCTTAACTGCTGAGCCATCTCTCCAGCCCTAGGTGTGCTTTCTTCCGTAAAATTTATAACAGAGTTAGTGTTCCTCTTGGATTAGCAATTCTGGAGCAGAGACAACCTGAATCACAACATGTGACTTGTTCAGTGTCCTTTAGACCAATGCTGCTCTGATAAAGACAAGTCTGGGGTGGACTTGGCTGTGTCAAACACACTTTTTGTTTGTTCACGAGCATGCAAATATAACTAATGTTTGAATCCATGGTGCTTGACATTTCTTTTTTCTTATGATCTAGAACAGTTTGCTTATTAACCTCAGGTACAGAATAATTCTGTTCTCATTTCCAGGAAATGAATTTGACATTTTCTCTTCTTGCTTTATGTGCTTCCTTGTAACTGTCTTCCTCCCCAATTGACTTAGGCAGCTTTTTAAAATAGTTTGGAAATGAGACAGATCAGCATTAAAAATGAGCTGTGGCACTTCCTTCAAAATTTGGAGAAGTTATATTCTCTGGTACTTTTGAACTATTCAGATATTAAGTATCTTGCTTTGTGTCTATAGATATTAAATATATTTATGCATCTTAAGTACCAGACACAGTAATTGGCACATAACAGTTATTAATGGTTTTTGTTGTTATCATTATTATTATTGTAATAAAGCTTTCTCTTCCATGCTAATTCTCAAATTCCTCCCTCCAATCTTTATCCCTTGAGTTTTATAGTCAGATTTCCAAATGTCTATTTGACATTGCCACATGAAAGTGACAGGAATTTCTCTAAACCAAGCTCATTATTCCTGGCATCATTGTCTAAGCGATAAAATTAAAATCCTAGCTAATCTTTTCCAAGTACCCTGCATAGATTATGAGTAAAATAGCATCTTGGTCCCTACAAACAACAGAGTTCTATTTGCTTCTCTCTTTCCTTTATCGTTCCAACTCACACTTGTGAGCCCTCACTCCATCAGCCTCCTCTCTACATGTCTACAAATATACTTAATCATGGCCTTCATGGAGTATTTTGCATATACTGTCTTCTCACCCCTCAACTGAAACGATAGATTTCAAAGAGGCTTTATGTACCATAATATATCATCTGGAACACATTATTTCCCCAATGTTTTGATGGTTCTCTGATATCTAAAGGAATATTTTTAATCTCATATTATGACAAGTGAGATTTTTCACTGACCTCTAATAAGTTATGTTTTCACTGCATTTCATAACGTGCTAGCCAATCATTAAATTTCAATCTATTTCATATCTTTGTGTAGAACAGTGGTTCTCAGACTTTATCATGCATCAGAATCTCCTGGAAGACTTGTTACATCAGAGCCCACTCCTGCAGTCCAGAGAGTCCTGATTCAGGAGCGTGAGGGAGAGCTTTGTAATTTACATTCACACAGTGTTTTAGGAGATGCTGATGTAGCTGCTTCTGGACCACTTCTGAATCACATTGGTTTAGTTCATCCTGCTTTTTTTTTTTTACTTCAATCTATCAGAATCCTGTGATTCATTAATGTCCTTGTCAGGAGCAGCTTCATCTGCTAGCACTGTCAGAAGCACTGGTAGTACAGTGATCACATGGCTTAGTCCATTTCATACTACTACAACAGAGTGCTAGAGACTGGGAGGCTTGGAATGCATAGAAATTTATTAGCTCTGGACTCAGAAGGCCGGGAAGTCCATAGCAAGGTGCTGACATCTGGCAAGTGCCTTCATTCTATGTTATCACTTGCAATCCAGAGAGAAAGACGTGAGTGAGTAAGTGTGCCCTTGTACAATGGAAGTAATGCTGCCTGAGAGCAGAGCCATCTTAGATTAACTGCCTCTTAAACAGTCCATCTCTTAATTATATCAGAACTGCAGTCAAACTGCCATATGACTTCTGAAATGGACATTCAACCAATAGCACAGATCAAGCCCCATTGCCTGGACTTTACACGTAAACAGCTGGATGAATTTGGGCAAGTTGTTTAATCTTTGGATTTACATTTCTTCATCATAAAAATGAAATAATAATGGTATGTATATACCATGTGCATGCCTGTGGGACAGAATGAGTTAAAAGAAGGAGATAGTTGAAATAATGTCTGAGAAATGGTCAACTATTATTTTCTGTTCATATTTTAATAAAAACTCCCCTCAGGTTCACAGTGATATTGGGGTTTGTGGGCCTAAACCCATCTCTAGGTAAGTTCACTGGAAACAGCACATCCTTATGAATCCCCACAAGTAGCTCTGGATTTAGACTATTACAGAAAACAAATCGAAAGTGTTTAAATTAAATTGAGACGGAGAAAGAACTGCTAAGGGATCTTAAGTAGGTAAAAATTTTCTAACAATAAACAAACCATCAATTTAGTTTTCTCTTCATCATAAAGATGAATAAAAATGAGGTCAATTATCAATAATACGTTGAAAGTAGGTTTGCCTTTCCCTTTGAATTTTCTAAACTCTCTAATTAAAATGACTTCAAATTGGAAGAGTGTAAGGAAGAAATTAATCTTATTGGTAAGTAGAAAAGCAAATCCCATGGTTGATGAGAGATATGACCTGGTAGCAGTACTTACACTTTTATACTTCCTTTTCTTGCAATCAGCATGTGGAGACCAACCTAATCCAATTAATTGTAATTCCCTTTTGTAGAGTCAGGAAAGTAGTTCATGATACTAAAACACCATTGAAGTCTTATCATCGGTCAGATAATCCAAATGCATTTTCATTTTCCAAATGCCAGCAGGTCTTTTGAAACTTCAGGAAAATAGAGCCTATTTTTTCTTTACTTCCCTGAACTTATTTTGCATGTGATACATAATAACTTAGTCTCTGAATTCTAGTTCTTTCTACAAGCTAACCATCAGTTTTCTAGACTTCTTCCTCAGGCATTTAACATTCTCAGGAATAACCTGTGTATCAAGCTCTTATGTCAATTTCACAGTGAATATGCACAGCAGTCTCTCCTCAGAGCTGCTCACTCATAGAACCTACTTCGACACTCACCTGACCTCCATACATGACACGGATTCATGCACACACATGACTGCTAGAGCCCCTCATTAGAGTCACTCCACAGGGCCTTCTTACTCTGTGCCAGGCTCCCTCTCTTGTCTTCTCTACCCGAATCTATGGATTCCTTTGTTCTCCAGAAGTAGAGCCTCCCAAATGCATCACAGTCTATCTTATGTATGGTTCTCCTACTTGGAACATTCTGTGTATGCCTCTTGTCATATACCCTGTCCCACCTTTATCTACCTAACTGCTCCTGGCTTAAGATAATTACGATGTGATACTTCCTCTGAAAGCATCCTCTGGCCTTCATCTAGATGAAGCTGGATAATCATCTTTTTCCCCTAGTAATCTACACATCTATACTACCTACCATGTGCTATTATCATTCGATTAATTCTATCTAGTTAACTGAATTTCCTGTATATGGGAAGATAAGTGATAGTAGAAACTGTGTATTTTCTTTTCTACTGTGTGTGTGAAGCACCACATACCTTTTTTGAGACAGGTTCTCTCTCTACTTGACAAGTAGGTTTCTCTGGATGGCCAACAAGCCCAAGGATCCATTTGTCTCCACTTTCCCACTCTGGTCTTACAGATGTGTGCCGCTCTGCCTGGCTTCTTTGACATTGGCTCAGGGCATTGAGTGATCTCTTTAGCCTCTTGACATTTTTAAACCTTCCACAGTATGCCCAGCATAAAATTTTTGTTCAAATATTTGACATAGGTGAATGAATAGCCTACTTATAGTTAAGGAGTGGCTAGGCATTATGGAAGGGAAACATGAGAAGATGGGGCTGACATCGTTTGCATGGCGCAGTTAGCTCTAGAACATCGTGGGTCAGCAGAGAGAAGTGGGTTCATAGGTGTTAAAACTGCCCATGCTACTGGAGAAAGTCATCCTATGCCGACAGGTGGCCTGACCATTGCAAATAACATTTCTTTATATGAGACAGTCCTCAGACTCGAGACCTTGCTCAGTCATCCTCATCAAAAACATCGTCGTCTTTAGAAAAAGGAACTTACTAAGCCACTAATTGAGCATGGAGCTACTTTAGTGAAGCGACTCTAAAATTAAAACGTATACCTTCTTCTCTGAAGATGGCATAATCTTCATAGGAACATTAAAGAAAATTTTAAAACTGCCATTGCTTCAAGAGATTATTAATCACTCTTTGGAGGTGTGAGTGTCCATTTGGCAATCTCATAGCTCTCTGCATACCTTTTGAACTTGGTATGCTATCTGACACTTAATAAGTGTTTACAAATTGTTTTAATGAATAAATGCATTCATTTGATGAATAATTTGAAATTTATTTGACCTTATGCTATTCACTGTCATTCTTGCATTGACAGAAGATGGTGGTATTCAAATCATTTGTTTCATTGGCACTTTATACTTCATTATAAGCTGAATCTATCATAAGATATCTAATGTCTAATAAAGACCATAGGTATTTAAATTCAAATCTCTATATCTCCTCTTGTGTTACTTTTGATTATTCATTTCTTCAATTGTGCATTCAAAGAAAAATTATCTATAGGTATCAGAAAAAACGGATCAGTGGTACTGATTAGCTATATCCCCCATGAGCCATAGGATCTCAAAAATAGTGATGAACATACAAATCAGTTCAATGGCTGTAACAACAATTATCAATGTCCATTAAAATTTAAATGCACACAAAATATTTGATACAGCGAATTCAAGATTTAACTATCTGTTCGGCTCACATGTAAAATCCTGAAACAGACACGAATGACTTAAGCACAAAATTATTTGCACAAACACAATGGGAAACATTGAGCAGTTTAAGACTAGCGAATTATTATATATCTTGTAAAGATACATATGTACCTTAGAAAGCAGAGCAGGACCTTCATGCCTTAATTTTGAATAATCTCCAAGATATATCAAGTGAAAAAATAAATCAAAAGTGTAAAATAATATGTATTATCTTAGTAGTTGAATTAAAATTATGGTATAATAATATAGAATCAAAGTTGGTATATTTTAGTAGTTTGTTTTAAAAATGATGGTAAGGCTAATATAGTTTGAGTATAGAAAATGATTTTGAATGGATTTGAAAGAAATTAATAGTATAGGTTTTCTCTAGGATTATAAACTAAGTATAAAAATCTGAACAGAGAGTATTGTAGTATACTCTTGTGTGAATTTTTATTTATTTGAGAGAGAGAGAGAGAGCATGTGTGTGTGAATGAGTGTGCCAGGGCCTCTTGCTGCCACAATTGGACTCCAGCTGTATGCACCACATTGTGCATCTGGCTTGACATGGGTGCTGGGGAATTGAACCTGACAGGCAGGCTTTCCAAGCAAGCATCATTAAGCTGTTAAGCCACTCCCAGACCTTGCATGTATTTAATTAAAACTATTTATACATGTGATATTTCTAAATAAAATGATGAACAATTTCCACTTTAAAATTATAATTTTTTCAAGTACTATTTTATCAAATATTTTGACAATCAACTAATTTTTAGTTCCTTTGTATTAAATTTTAAAAATGCATGCCATATGAATTACTTCTATGAATTGTGCTTTTCCAAGTTATGAGAAAAAGAAACAACAGACTTATTCATATTTCATTTCTTTAAAAGCTGGAATTATTAAGAGGGCTCTGGCATCATGCAAAGAGACCTCACTTAAAGTGGGAAAAACTCAATGACTTCATTCATGAGAGCCAATGTAATTAGTTATTAATGATGCACACTTTCACTAAAGAAGCTAGTTCCTATTCTGGACTTAAAGAATTGTGTAGATTCATAGTTAACATGATAGCTTTGTCCATGCTTCCAAAAAGCCCATTGCCTAGAGACCTCGCTATCCTGCCTAACATATGCAAACTGAAAGGTATGAATCTCTCAACTCTTATTTTGTGTAACTTTGTAGAGCTCTGGCTATTTGGTGATGTAGAAATCTTACTTAACTACTCCTATGAAATAAATTAACCAATATTATTGATATTCAATAATTATTATCCTCACTGATGGCTAGAAATCTTTTCCTTTGGTTATCTTTGATAGCTATCTTGGATACATGGTTTGAATGAATGGTCGTGACAACAACTTTAGTAAACTAATATTTAGGGAATATTTTTCAGTCTTCTGAAATAGCAAAATGCCAATTCCCTGTGCTGATCATCATTCCCATTCTACCCCACTAATAACAATAATATGAAAAGAGGAAAATAAAAGCCAGAAGTTAGGTTAGATTCTGGAAGCACTGGCTTCTGAAAAGGGGAAAGTATATAAATGTATTTCCTGGTATTGATATCACACGTCTCTACTGGTTCTTTCCACATAGTGGCTCACCTAATTCTCACAATAAGTTAGGAGCCCTTATTTGACCCTTGAGAAGAGTATGATGGTGAGTAGCGTCTCCATCTATGGACGTCTACCAGTAATGGAGATATTTTCTGCATATAGACATTTATGGGTGTTATTTGTGTTTATTTCCAACATATGAGCTATTCTTTGACCTAACCCTGGCTCAAAATTCAAAACTTTAGCATAACCTAGAGGAAACAAATAGTAGTGCTATAATTCAGAGCCACTATGAAGTAAGCTTTCAAAAATGACTATTGAAATGTAATCCTAGGGATTCTCTACACGTTTGAGTATGTAATATATGAAATCATCCATGGAATGCAAGTGAATGCAGAATCTATTTGGAGAAGATGGTTAAATAAAATGCACCATTGTGTACAGTGTCTGCGGAGTACAAAACCCCTTTGACTGAGTGGAAATAAGAGTTGTGTTGAAAGCTCTGAGTAAGAAGAGAATACAAGAAATATATATTGGTAGCATGAAATCTATCAACTTTGGATGCTAACTTTAAAAAGTCCGATTATTTTCATTGTCAGTGTTGTGATTGTTAGAATTTGGATAGAACCACTGCTTTCCAGATGCTTAGAGAACAATATCTACCCAAAGTGATGCATTATATCAGTAGCCTCATTTCATAAGGTAGCATTATGCACGAGGTTATGATGAAGGGAGGATGTTTTATGTTATGCCACTGTAAATTAAAAATGCACAAAGCAATGACATATTTGTTAGACTTTCCATCTGTGGTGCAGTGTTAGTTGTACCTATTTGTTATGTTGTTATTTAGATTCAAATGAAATCTAATGAGAAATAAAAGAAGACATCTCATTCTCAGCCCACTTCTTATACCAGATGCAGAAGACTGCTCGACTTCCTTATAGAAAATAACTCTAAAATATTAGTCTGTGACATTATTTGCATTGCTTGCACTGCTCAAATGATATCCAAAGACAGATGTGTAAATACACACACACACACACACACACACACACACACACACACACGTGTTCTTTGTATGCACTATACATAAAGGACATGGAAAGTAAGCCAGTATGGAATGCCAAATTAGCCCATTGACTATTCAAAACATCAAAACTTTTTTCCTTTTTTTAAAGTTTTAGTGTCTTCAAAATTTTCTGTTATTTGCTTGTTTCCTATTCTATCCAGGTTCAGGAAAGCCATGTAAAAATAGGTTTTGTAGATGGGGTGTCAGAAGCATTCATTCTGTATACAGGTCCAACCATTTTCAAAATTAAGACTCTTAACAACTTCCTGGGAGCTGGGGTTCTGTGAGATTATAAGGAATAAATCTCCTGGGGTTGGGAATATAAAACTTCACATTTGAAGTTGCCTTCTTCCTCTGATAGATCCATGGTCTTGACAGTTGGCTTGCTGAGGTTTGAAGTGTTTTCTAGGACTTTGAGTCTCAGCCTTTATAAACAGCAAATTATTTCTGCTCAATAAGGTGCATTTGTGGGAAAAAATGATGAGTGAAAAAATGGCAATCACAATTTTACTCTACCACTTTCGATTAACGTATATGATTAGAGTTAAATTGAGCCCAAATAGGCAAGCACTTTGTAATCTCATTTCAAGTTCTTTCTCTGAACAAAGGTAGTTACTCATCTGTAATGATCTAAATGGCTTCATTCATTGTTTCCTGTGTTTCAGAAGTGTGGCATAACCCTTGTATGGAGGAACTGTGAAGATAAAATCCAGGAACATAACTTTGTCTTTCACTGCCCAAAACTATAGTTTGTTTAGGCTGAAAAAAAAACCACAGACAGTGTGGCTTAAAAACAGTAATACCCTTCCTCGAAGTTCTGAAACATGGAAGTCAAATCTCAGGATGTGTCAGGTTGCTGTCTTGTAGAACCTTCCTCTGTGGCTTTTTCTGGTCTTCCCCTGAGTATGGCCAATATTTCTTGCTTAAGGACACTAGTCATATTGGATTGGGACCCATGGGACCTCATTATTACCTCTTGAAAGGCCTTATCTCCAACTAAAACTTTTTCTAAAGTATTGGAGTTAAAGCCTTCAATATATGAAGTAGTGGGTTTGGCGACAGTGGTAGTCAACCTTCTCTCTTCCTACGCAGAAAGAACCCAAGCAAAATAAGCTTGTGGAGGAATGGGTTTATTTGCCATACAGACTCGAGGGGAGACTCCATCCTGGCAGGGAAAACGGTGACATGAGCACAGGGGTGGACATCACCTCCACCACAGCACAGCAAACAATGGCAGGAAGGTGTGCCAAACACTGGCAAGGGGAAGCTGGCTTATAACCCCATAAGCACCCCCAACAACACAGCTCCAGTAAGGTTTTAGTTCCTGAACTACAATCAGCCGGAGATCTATCATTCAGAACACATTCATTTGTTTGTGGGGGACATGTGGATCAAACCATGACCGGGACATAATGTTGCCAATTGGAGGCATCACGCACATTTTGGGGGTGTATTATCTATTCTTTGAATTTGTCTTGCATAGTATAATTGAAGGACACATGTATGATGTGCAATGCCTAGCACTTTATCAATATCCACTTTAGAAATGTGTTTTGATCACCTGGGAAAGCCCTCTCCTTTGTGGAATAAAGAACAGCCTCGATGGCTGAGCCTCTAAAAAAACACAATGACTGGTGTCAAATCTCTGTTCCACTGATGTTTGTTTAATAAAAATTAAGTGAGCCAACAAATTAACTGACCAACTGGCCTAGTTTGCTAAGAAAATGTTCACCATGATGCCCGACATTGCAGCCAGCAAGCTGCTGGAGGGGCTTCCCGTAAGAAGTCATTGCTTTGCCTCAAGGTTTACATCACAGGATGGAAAAGTTGGGATCATCTCTAATCCACTAGAAACCACAGAGAAAAGTGACTTTAAGGAGCCAGGAGAGTAGGAAAAGTTCAACCACTCAAATGATTTAGTCAAATTCCTTTTGCTCTACTTGGAACTCTGAACATCAGTCACATAACTCTTAACAGTATCATTTTCTCTACTTTCCTATCTAGTCACCAGATTGGGTTTATGGTTAGGCATCTCGTTATTTTCTGGACTGTTTTTCCCTTTGACATCTTTTCCATTCTTGGTGTGACTTTCATATCACCAGTAGGCCTTTCAAAGAAAGGTCTACTGGAAACGTAGCTGAGATGCTCAGGCTGCTTCCCTTGGCTTCTTTACCTATCAGTCATAGACAAGTTAATTTGCCAACATTTCCTTTTTGCATCTCTATAAAATAGAAAATTTACTATCAATTATATCTACTGCATTGTCTAAAAAATGTACTAAAAATAGAGTTGGAGAGATGGCTCAAAGGTTAAGGTACTTGCCTACAAAGACTAAGGACTCGGGTTTGAATCCCCAGTACCCACATAAAGCCAGATGCACAAAGTGGGGCATGTATCTAGAGATTGTTTGCAGTGGCTGGAGGCCCTGGCATGCCCATTCTTTCTTTCCCTCTCTCTCTCTCTCTATCTCTCTCTCT
>PVHP010011908.1:0-35324 GCA_004024765.1 Zapus hudsonius
CGTTGCTTTCTTCTACCTCCCCAAGACCTCCATGACCACCTGCTGGCACTTCTCTCTGGAAAGGCCTTTCCATGCTCAGGGGGTGGGCTTTTTGGTCTAGGAATCACTACAGCTCCTCCTTTTTTTAAATATTCAAGGAGAGAGAGAGAGAGAGAGAGAGAGAGAGAGAGAGAGAGAGAGAGAGAGAGAGAGAGAGAGAGAGAGAATAGGCATACCATGGCCTCCAGCCACTGCAAACAAACTCCAGATGCATGTACCACTTTGTGCATCTAGCTTTACATGGGCACTGGGGTATTGAACTAAAGTTGTTAGGTTTTGCAGACCAATACCTTAACTACTGGGCATCTCTCCAGCCCCTTAGGTTTTTGGTTTTTTTTATTTTAAATTTTTATTTATGTACACTTGTGAGTGTGTGCCAAGCTCTCTTGCTACTGCAAATGACTTTATATGGGTCCAAGTTTACACGGGTGGCTGGGGAATTGAATCCAGTCCGGTAGGCTTAGCAAGCAAGTGCTTTTGACAGCTGAGCCATCTTCCTAGGCCCTTAGGTTTGATAGAACTTCCCCTGTAACCTGGGCCGCTCCTAGGTCAGCAGGGTTAGAGAGACCAACTGCCTGACCATGAGAGGCCTCAACCTTACTCGTCTCTTCCTTCAGAGTGCTGTGGCTTTCTCTGTTCACTGCTTTCTCCTGCTTTCATGCTTACAGAGGCTGATGAACCACAACCCAGGAAAAAATGGTGACCATGCACAGTAGCTCCATCCCAGAGCCCTGTCCTGGGTCCTTCTGGGAGGAGGCTCCTCTACCTGATGGCCCCAGGGTTGCTTCTCTCTGCCAGAAACCACTGGGTCTCGGCATGGTAAACAGGGCAGACGTCTCCCATAGCCAGACTTCAAGAGACCACCGGGCTCTGTAAGGCACCTCCTTACCTCCAAGGCACAGGGTGGCACCCTGGGGGAACTTGAGTGCTGGTCTCTAAAAGGGACAAGGGTGGGGCAGAGGTGGTAGGTACCATGATGAGGCGCTGAGCCAGGCGGGTGCGGGCCAGGAAGTAGACGACACGCAGCCTCTTGGGGAGCCGCAGGTTTCGGAAGGAAGATGGCTGAAGTGTGATGGTGTGGGGTGTGGATGGCTGCACAGCCAACTGCCTCTCATAGCGGGCTGGCCGCCCCACAGGCTTGGCTGAGGGCAAGCAAGACTCAGGGGGCAGCCGCTTGTTCAGGTCAGCTAGCTGTTGGGGGCACAGTGATCAGGCTTGTCTGCTGTCCATGAGCACTGCCCCTGCCCGGGGTCACACCCGCTCACTCAGAGCCCCTAGTACCTCCATCCGGCGAATGTCGATGGACAGCACAGTGGTGAAAAATAGCATCTGCAGGAAGAAGTCAGACACCAGACCCACCACAGCGAAGAGACAGAACTCCTGGAATAAGAGCACACGTGGCCATGAGCCCCAGGAAGCAGTTCCCCGAGATAGTAAAAGATGCTGGTACCAGTCTCCAAGAACCTGGGAGCATTTCACCTCTTCCCCACCAGCTGGCAGCAGAGAGCCCTCCCTCATTCCTCTTCCAGAGGCCTGGGGTGGGGGGTGAAAGCTCTCCCTGAATCTTATGGTCTCTTGAGCCTGGTCCAACCTGGGAAACCCGGCTCCTAAGCCCCACTAGCCTGCTCCCTGAAGGACCCTCCCCTGCAAGCCCTGGCCCTGCTCGTGTACCACCAACCTAGGCAGAGCCTAGAAAGCTTCTGGAAAGGAAAGAAGTGATCTCACAGCTCCCCAAGCCTAGTTAAGGGATAGAACCTGCTGAAATTTAGGATTTTGGCCTTGGCCCTTGTTTGAGACCTCGGGCACAGCAGAGATTCTACTGAAAGCTTGGGTTGCGATGAAAGGACAAATACACTGGTCACAATAGCTTTAATGCTCCCAGACTGCCCTGCCCTGCAAACATCAGGAGTCATCGCCCCCTGGAGGACAAGCCTGGAGCTGTTGGCTTGCTGGCCCTGGGGGAGGACAGGAGAAATGACAGGCCAGGCCAGGTCAGGCACCTATAGGCTACAAACAGGAAACAAGGAGCCACACAGTCATCAACCCATGATGACTGGAACCAGCCTCCACTGTACTCACAGGGGCTCCTCCTGCCACCAGGCTGAATGGGAAAGCAGGCAGGGAAGAGTGAGAGGGAGGACAGGATCAGAGGCAGGCTTGGCTAACCCACAACGAATCAAGCCAGGCTGAGGTCTCACAGGCCAGATGCCTATGTTAAAAGATGGGTGTGCCCTGAGTGTAGCTACACCATTGGGAAGCCCAGCACTTAAGTCCACACTCAACCACGTGGTAGGCCTGGGATCTTACCTGGATGGCAGGCACAAGGGTGAAGTAGCCAATAAGGATGATGCCCAGCTCAGTTGCCATGTTCTTCATGATGGACCAGCTCTCACTGCTCAGGCCTGCAGAGGGAAACAGCAGGGCACAGGGGCAGCGAGGCTTGCCCTGGACTACATGTTTGCACCAGACCTGTGGTCCTCAGAAGGATAGACGCCCTCGCCACTACCACAGGAAGGGGAGGCTCCTGAGGCTCAGTGGGGGTGGCTCAGGAGAAGCCTATAGCTATCCAGCAGTGTTGAGGGGAGAAAAAACCCCAGAGGAAAGCCTAGTGTCACCCACTGCAAAAACATCCACCCTTCCCCTGCATGTGTGCCCACATAGCAGCATGGCCAGAGGAATGGAGAAGCTAACTGGCTCTTCTTTAGCCATCCCCATGACATCATGTGTGACATCACATGTGAATCTGCACCCCCAGTGTGAGGACCACTTTGCCTCATTTCTTCATAACTTTACATCTGGCACAGGCTCCAGCCAATCACCAAAGCTCAGAGGTTGGTCAGATGACCAACAGCCAGCCTCTGGCTGTTCCTCAGAAGCATGGGTTTAAGTGTGCCCCAGAGACTGACTCCAGGATGGGCTCTCCTTCCTTTCCTCGGGCTCCAGCTCCAGAGGCCTTTCCTGGCAGCTGTGGGGGCCCCTCCCTCTAAGGAACAATGCACATGCCGAGCCAGGTCTAGTATGGAGCAGTGAGGCAGGAGGCACTGGCCACCACGGATATGAACCCTTCTGCTGACATACCAGAACAAAGTTCAATCCAGGGGCTTCCTCGCGGTTCCTTGGGGTACATGCTGGCAGCCAGCTGCATACTATACTGGCGACGACAGCGTGCTCCCTGCCACCTTAAAAGCACAGCAGCAAGAACAGTCCCACCCAGGTTACCTTGGGCGATCCGCAGCTTCACCTCGAGGTCCACTGGGGTTGAAACCACTGACTTGGTGAGAACCAACACATTCTCTAACCCAATAACCACCACCAGATATGGGAAAATCTCTCTGGGGACAGAGAAGAACATTGTATTATGGTATGGTCCTTACACAGGGCCCGTTTCTACCAGGCTTGGGCCCTGGTGAGGCAGCTGTGGGGCTTCTAGCCCTGAATGGATTCTACAGCACAGGGCGGAAACTCTCCCCAACAGACCCTCATCCAACAAGAGCGGCCCTGTCTTTCCCATCCAGCTCAAAGGGAGGATCAGAGAAGGCTCCCAGGAGAACACCACTGTCCTGCTACCAGGTCACAGCTCTCCTGGACCTTTTCTCTCCACACTCCAGTGGCTGATGGAGTAACCAACCCCACACAGGTCACTGCAAGGCAAAGCCACTAAATGGGAGGAGTGGCTTCAGCCTGAAGCCCTAACCCTCTGCTGAGCAACTGCTCCCACAGGGCACCCATCTCACACTGTTCCTGACAGACTGAGCCAAGCCCACAGAGGAAGGCAAGGAAATGAATGGAAACAATACAGAGTATCTTTTCTGTACAACTGCTTGTCTAGCATGTGCTAGGCTTTGAGTCTAATCTCTAGCACCAAGGGAAAATGTGTTACTGGTTTTTCCTGTGACCAGCCTAAGAAGCCGAGGTCAGGAATAGGACAATCAGGTGGCAGTAAATATCAGGGGCCTGGACAGAGTGAAGGAAACCAGGCCTGAGGACTACAGAGAAGGCTTCCAGAATGATTGACTAGGACATGCCAAAAGGAAACATCTTCCATGTGCATCATATCCTGATAACACTCATGCTATGCTTACTCTGAGCTCTTGAATCTTCTTGTTGCTGCTGCTATTGTTTTTTTCAAGGTAGAGTCTCACTCTAGCCCAGGCTGACCTGGAACTCTGTAGCTCCAGGCTGTCCTCAAACTCACAGCAATCTTCCTACCTCAACCTCCAGAGCGTTGGGATTAAAGGTATGCGCCACCACGCCCAGCTAAAGCTTTTAATAGTGAAGAAGAAATGCGCTCTTCTGCATCTCACACCCTCCTGTGACATAGCCATCAAGAAGCAATGGGTACATGGATAACAAGCAAATCCATATATACACACATGCACTATATTCCTGCATTTTTACAAACACATAACACACTATATGTACACACATATACACAAAGCACACATGCATATTTATATTATGTGAGACGTATGTATAAGTATGTTGCATACACACACATATATGAATACAAACCAGATACTTAAAGAGGAAGAGTACTTCCTAAATGTCAAAAATAGTAAGGTGAAGACAAGGACAAGGGGTACCAGCAAGCATCCAGTCCAGGAACACAAAGTACCCAGATGTGCAAGGCTCTCTGGCCTGAGGGCTCACTCTGTGGCAATGGGGACCTACCCGCCATTGAGGGTGGGCGTCAGGCCGAAGAGAGTACAGAGCCCCACAGACATGAGCAGCGAGCTGAGCACTGTGACCACAGCAGCCAGGGCCAGCCCCCACTTGGACTTGACCATGTCGATCTTACCTAGAGGGCAGAGAGGGCACATCAGGGCAGCACATCCCCCAGCCTTCTGAACTGAGATGCTGGGAGTAAAATGGGCCCACAATCAAGGAGGGCAAGACACTTCCCAGTGTCATAGACATGGTACACTTTTTGGGAGCCCTGTAGGGAATGAAGCTCTGACTTTGGTGACCACCAGGTGTGTTCCACATCTCTGTCCCAAACCTTCTCTGGCAGCAAGGAAGTGGGTGTCATGGAACTACGTTTCATCTGGAGAATACCATGACCTACGTGTGGAGAAGTAGATGTAGGCAAACAGGATGATGTAGGTGGTGACGAGGGGGATGAGCTCCGCAATGCCGATCTCCTCCTTGAAGTGCACATGAACCAGGTTCTCTGCCCGAAAGCTGCAGTTGGGGCTGGGGTGCAGGAGCATGAGGCGGGCACGCAGGCTGCCCAGGAACCTGGAGACAAAGAAAATCCCTGGAGGGGCCCAGCAGGGTCTCCCTCCTCCCCCATGTTGAAAGGAAGCTTTCTTTTCTCTATGGCATCTCAGTTTCTCTGCAGTCTTCACAGATACCAGAAGAAAGACAAGGCTGATAATGCTGTCCCAGAAGCTCCCTGCTCCTTTCCTGACCTACCACACATCTCTGAGGGCCAAAGGTCCAGAAGAGCCCATTGGAGGCACCTCAAACACCCACTGCCATGCGAGGCATTGCTTATGGTGCTCCTCAGGGAAGAATCTGGGCTACATGGGGCTCAGTAGTCAGATGGGGACGCCTGTCCTGGGCTCAGAAGAAAGCAGAGGAGACACCAGGACACTGAAGTTGTCAGTCCTAACTAATTCACTTGTTCTTAGCCAGCTGTCAGGCCATCCACCTTCAAATGGAGCAGACAGCAACCTTTAAAACATTTCCATAGCAGGCTAGGAAACCATCCAAGTACACGGGCCATGCTGACCACTCAAGCCTCAAGCCACCCACAGAGCAGGCAGGAGCCTTACTTGGCATGGTAGTGCTGGAAGACCAGGGTGATGGTGTATGAGACCATCCTCTTTCTCGTGTAGAGGCTCACCCCACTGTACTTCCCAGGAACGCCAAACAGCAAGTCTGTGGGCAGAAACCAGGAGGCACTAATAGGAATGACAACCACCGAAGGCCCACTCAGGGCCCCTTCCCCAACTCTACCCTTGAAAATAAGAGGTAACCCCTGATCTGCCAGTGTACCCACTGAAGGAAAGAGGCTAACCACAGGCTCCTCTAGATCCTCAAGGATCCTGTGCTGGTCTACCTTTGAGTGTGGCTGAAGTCTGGAGAGTTTTGGGCTCATGTTGGTGGATGGTCCCAATGATGTCAGGGTCGGCATGGAATCGTTCCCAGTCATTCTGCCAGAAGTTCCCAGGGGACAACAGCAAGCAGCCATGTTCGGGGAGTAGACTCCGCAGTTTCCTGAGGCCTGGCAGCAGGTCTGTCACCTGAAGACAAACCTCCTCCAGGCTCTTGGTCCCAGAGCTGTATAGGAGACAGGAGGAGGGACCTGCTGTGTCTGCTAGCACAGTACACTCACTGTACTTTTGGGGTGCCCTCAGTCATCAGGCTCCTAAATGGCCCACATTTTCCTGGTATCTCCAAAGAGCCTGCTAACTGGGCCTCCAGGTGCTCAACAAGCAGATCACAGGGTTGTCCAGCTTCAAAGTGCACTGGAGCCTCAAAGGCCAAGTCCTTTTAGGAGTCAAGTGTTTGAGAGCATGCAAAACTCCCAACTAGACCTCTTAGCCCACTTAGTAGACAAAGCGAGAAGGAGAAAATTCAGGGCTTCATTTATGTCACCAAAATCCTTGTCCGAACCATCAGCTAACTAAAACATGGTGGTGACAGCCTGCAAAGCCAGCATGCTGCAGACTCGCTGATGGATCGAGAAGCAAGACCTGAACTGGGGCTCCAGCAGGTATCCCTAGGCACAGCATGCTTCTCGGCAAAGCCACTCTACATTCATCTCTCAGAGCCCAGAGACAGGGAGCCATGGGGGTCACAGGTCAGCTGTGTCTCAGCTAGCTAGTGACTGACAGGCTCAAGGACCCCCACTCTTGAGTTGTGAAGATATGGCTCAGGGATCCAACTGTGCCATCTGCATAGGCCCAGGGGTAATGCAGCATCATGGACCCACAAGGATGCTGAGAAATTCAAAGTGAGCTCCTTCTACATCCTCCTTGCCTTTTGTTTTGGTAGAGCTGGCCAGCTAATAGGAGCCACACCAAGGGATGAATTCTCTTCAGTACAGATAAAGACTCAGGAAACATGGGGTACCTGTCTCTCAGCACGTGGTTCCGGATCTCCTCCACCAGTTGAAATGCCCGGGAAAGAGGTGAACGAAACACATCTACTGCCAGAAGGTTTTTGTGCCAAGGAGATACTGAGGACTTTACAAATATCTGCTGGATGTATGCCACTGGGGCACCCACATACTGCAGAAGAAATGGGGCAGGGAAGAAAGAAAACATGGATCCACACTGAGTAAGGGCTCACCAAGCATGTGCTATGAGAAAAGCACTAAGGAACCAGGTCAAAGTCCAGAAGCAAAACCACTCCCATTCCATCCCACGGGTCTTCTCTGGCTGGGTCCCCTACCACCGCAAAGGTGGGTATTGGCAAGAGATGCCTGGCCTGCCAATCCTAAATTGTTTACTCTCTGGCCCTTTAGAGAGCTCAGCTGCTGGCTGTGCACTAGACTACAAACTCCCAAAAGCATGCAGCTGTCTCACTGATGCATGTTTTGTCCCATGTGACAGGGCAATGAGTCTTGAAGATCAAGGCTAAGTTTTTAGCTGGTGTCACACACCATGACTTCCAGCCCTCAGAAGGCTGAGGCAGATAGACTATTGCAAGTTCAAGGACATCCAGAACTTTTTGAGACCCAGACTGAAAGAAAAAGGAAAAATAAAGGCCAAATTTTCAATCTCAGATTTCCAACTGTATGGCCTGGGAAGTACTTCTGACTTCCTCACTGGGCATCTTCCCTGTGCCATCTAGATGTGTGTGCACACCTCATTCTCACAGGAATGCATTTAAAAGGATATACAGATTGTCTGCAGAAATGAGATCCTATTAGGAATACCAGCACTAAACAGTAGGACATATTGTTTTGTCTGACCACGTTGACAGTTGTGGGGGAAGCGAAGATCATTCAGGGAGTTTATTACCAAACAGGGTGCCTCAATCCTCAAACGCATTTCTCCTCATTGGACACTGCACACTTTTCTCCCTGGAGCATGGCTAAAAGATGCTTCTATACTGACGCTGACATCACCGGGACCATCTACCAGCACAAGCCCCAAATTGCAGACAAAA
Organism: Zapus hudsonius; assembly: GCA_004024765.1. Taxonomy (NCBI): domain Eukaryota; kingdom Metazoa; phylum Chordata; class Mammalia; order Rodentia; family Dipodidae; genus Zapus; species Zapus hudsonius. The sequence goes on from PVHP010011908.1 coordinate 8,161, forward strand.
ATGTTCACATGTGGCCAGGCATGATGGCTCTAAGTTCGAGACCAGCCTGGAGCTACAGAGTGAGTTCCAGGTCAGCCTGGACTAGAGTGAGACCCTGCCTCAGAAAAAAAAAATAAAAGAATAAAAGAAAGAAGCCAGATGTGGTTGCAACAGAGGAAGGAGGATCAGTGTGAGTTTGAGGCCACCCTGAGACTACATAGTGTATTCCAGGTCAGCCTGGGCTAGAGTGAGACCCTACCCTCGAAAAACCAAAAAAAAGTTCTGGATGGCCTTGAACTTGCAACAGTCTATCTGTTAGTTCATATACAATTCCCAGTGATGAGTGTAAAATGTGTCCTGCTTTAAGCCATGGTTGAATGGCTTTAAGAATGGGGAAAGTGGGTAGGAAACAAAGAGGATGTCTGAGGAGCAAGGAGCATTGAAAGTAAGAAGACCTGGGGTTAGAGAGATGGCTCAGTGGTTAAAGGTACTTGCTTGAAAATCCTGTGGGTCTGGGTTCAATTCCCCAGCACCCAGAAAAAACCAGATGCACCAAGTAGTACATGCATCTGGAGTGTTTGTTTGCAGTGGCAAGAGTCCCTAGGGTGCTCATATTCTCTCTCCCCTCTAGTTATTTTATTTATGTAGATACACTTTTTAAAAATTGAAGACTTGGCTGGGAGAGATGAGAGATGAGTCCAAGGTCACACAGCTGACAGGGAGCAGAGCCAAGATGAAACTCACAGTGGCCTGGTCTCCAAGCTAATCTGCCTGTGTAGTTTTAAAAAAAAAAAGCTGAATTCCCATGGAAATCAGGATATGGAAGGAAACGCTTGACATAAGCAGGGATCCAAATGATCTGAGGTCCTGGAGACCAGTTCTCTGGCCACCACTGTTCACAGCTTGAGGTTCTTGCCGAGGCTCTCTGTGTCCAGGATCAGGTAGCCACCACAAACCCTGCAGTGCTGGCCTTGGAAGCCCAGCATAGAACAAGCTTAGCTGTCACTGTGGTTCCTTGGGCTGCTTCTTCTAATATTTTCTATTTTGAATATCATTCTTTCTTCCTATATTGGTAGAACTACCTAGATGCAAATTCTAGCTCCACTACTGCGTCTACAGTGTGCAAAATATTGATGTTTATAAACAGAAACGGAACATGACTCCAACAGGTGGCAGCACAAGCATTGAGGAGCTGCAGGGCACATTCAAGAGGGCACACCTAAGGGATGCACACCCAGTAACACTGTAGGCAGTTCAAACCTTCTTTGTCTCTCTGCTTGGGACAGCCAGACCTGATCTTGGTGATAACCACAAACATGCTGAATGCTAGTGATGGGCCAGGCACTATGCTAGATCTTTGTGACAATGTGTAATATTATTTTTCCCATTTTATAAATGTGAAGACAAGAATTCGGTAATTTGCACAGTGGAAACTCTGTTTCTCTTCCTCTGTGAAAACAGCCCTCTGCCCAGAGGAAACTGCCCCTTGCCAGCCCCATGAAGCCACAGGTGACATTAACTCCAATACAGAGCGGATCAGATTCACTGCAAGGATTTGGCAGTACTGATGAGACTGTTGCAGAACAGCCATTACCAATCAAAGTAGCTGTGATTACCTGCAAGACAGCCTCAAGATCAGGCCTCTCAAAGCTACTTCACAGGAGGGCCTGGGAGGTCATAAGACTTGTCTGTGAGTCCATCACCTCCCAGCTGCACATGGGCTCAGGGGCTAGAGGATACCAAGTGTGGACAGTTAATTGAAGGGAGGATCTCCATCTAGGCAGCCATGGGGAAGTTGTCATCCATGCTAAGGTGGGGACACCCACACTCCGGTAAGTAACACCTCACCTATGCTTCTGTAAGCCCAAGCATTGGTTCACTAAGCTATACCTGGGTAGAATTGTCACTTTGGTCTGCTGTTGTTGGCCGAGGGAATGAGGAGAAGCAGCCATCCTGCAATGTGGAGAGCCTCTCAGCAGGAGGAGGAGGACTACACAAACCGAGAGCACCTGCAGCACTCAGAAAGACCCAATATGGAAGATGATCAGAGCAACTCCTCGGCACATGGGTCAACACGAACACACACACATCCCAAAGACAGGTGAATACAACATCCACTTGAAAAAACTGAGCAACATCACTGTCCCTCTGGCAAATGCTGATTAATACACAATGGTATGTCTTTAACATAAAAATGGCTTAAAAAATACTAAACAGGGCTGGAGAGATGGCTTAGGTTAAGGCGTTTGCCTGCTAAGCAGTAGGACCCGAATCTGATTCCCTAGCACCCACATAAAGCCAGGTGCATGTGTCTGGAGTTCCTTTGCAATGGCTGGAGGCCCTGGTGCATCCATATTCTCTCTCTCTCTGTCTCTCTCTCTCTCTCCTCAAATGAATAAATAAAATATTTTTTTAAATATTTTATTTATTCATTTTCAAGCAGAGAGAGAGAGAGAGAGAGAGAGAGAAAGAGAGAGAGAGAGAGAGAGCGCACCAGGGCCACCACCTTGTGGGTTTGGCTTATGTGGGTCCTGGGGAATTGAACCCGAGGCCTTAGGCACTGGAGGCAAGTGCCTTAACCGCTGAGCCAACTCTCCAGCCCTAAATAAAATATTTTTAAAAATACTAAACAACTGATAAGATCAAAAACATGGGCTGGAGAGATGGCTTAGTGGTTAAGGCAGTTGCCTGCAAAGCAGAAGGATCGGAGTTCAATTCCCCAGTACCCACGTAAAGCCAGTGCACAATGCGGCTCATGTGTCTGGAGTTCCTTTGCAGTGGCTGGGGGCCCTGGTGCACCCATTCTCTCTCTCCTCTCTCTCTCTCTCTCTCTCTCTCTCTCTCTCTCTTAATACATACATACATGCATACATACAAACAAACAAACAAACTTGGACTGGAGAGATGGCTTAGCAGTTGAGGTGTTTGCCTGCAAAGCAGAAGGACCCAAATTCTATTCCCCAGTACCCACATAAAGCCAGATACACAAGGTGGTGCATGTGTCTGGAGTTCATCTGCAGAATGGCGGGCCCTGGTGCACCCATTCTCCTCTCTCTCTCTCTCTCTCTCTCTCTCTCTCTCTCTCTCTCTCTCTCTCTCTCTCTCTCTCAAATAAATAAATAAAATATATTTTTAAAACTTTACAACAGGCCAGGTGTGGTGGCACACGGCTTTAATCCCAGCACTTGGGAGGCAGGAGCAGAGATAGGAGGATGCTGTGAGTTCAAGGCCAACCTGGAACTAGAGTGAGTTCCAGGTCAGCCTAAGTTAGAGTGAGACCCTTCCTCAAACAAACACAAAACATTATAGTACAAAACTGAACCTTAATGTATGAATTTTAAAAATCATGTTGGGAGCTGAAAAGATGGCAGCTCCAGATTGAGGAGAGGCCTTGTCTCAAGGAAATCACAGAGGGCAATACAGAAAGCCACCCAAAGTCTACCTGTGACATTCATGCACACATCTGCACAAGCACATGTGGTTTCACCACACATAAAGCACCCCCACACACACAGTGTGCATGCATGCCCACAAAAAAAGAAAAATAATCCTTGTCTTTCCTTCCTAAGCACAGCAGGATCATCTCAAGGACAGGCCTCTAGCTGCCCCACGGCATCCTAGGCAGAGCAGACATGACAGTAGGGTTGAACACAGGAATGAAGGCTGGGAGAAAGGAGGCCACAGCTCTCAGATGTGGGTGGGCTGTATCTGCTGTGCGCCACCCTCCTTCTGTGCTCAGACCTCCTGCTTTCACTCCAGGAGCCATCCTCTGTGTGCTCTGACAGGTTATGACACCAATACCTAAGCACCTGCCCTAGGGAGCAGGTTTGGGATGCGGACAGTCAGGTAATTCCCGAATGAACTGGACTTCCTCCTATCTTTCTTCCACTGGATTTGCTGCAGCAAAAACATGAGCCTCGAGTTCTAGAGCCACTGGTGAGATCAAGGTGAAGCTGTCCAGAGAGGACAAGGCTGAGGGATGGACTGTTTGGGGCTCAAGTCATGTAGCGCATAAGTAGTCCTGCCCATGAGTCACTCTAGCTGAGGTTGGTTTTCTGTTGTTGTTGTTATTATAACAGTCCTTAGCACTCAGTATTCTGGCCTATATTTTATCATACATAGTCAATGGAAGTGTGGTAACCGACCACTGAGCCACACAGCAGTGGGCCATAGCATGGAGTCTTCTCTATCCTGCAGAAGATGGGGCAACAAACAGAAAGAGAAAATAGCTAGTCCCCTAACTTTTTTTTTTTAATTTATTGTCCACAATGAGTTACAACATTTAGTGGGCAAACAATGAGTTGTTATCCCCAATTCCCCGCTGCCCTCCCCTCCCCACTCCGCTGGATAACCTCTTCCATGGGTCGTCTGGATCAGTCCTTGTAATGGGACCATGGATAGCCTAGTATTCAGCCAGGGTCTCCTGGCCATGCCTCTGGATAATCTCCCCCACCGCGGCTCTCACAATCTTTCCGCCCCCTCTTCCGCATAGTTCCCTGAGTCATGGTGGATGAGTATTAAGGCTGCTTTAAGGTTGTGAGCTTAGGGGTCTTTGTGTCGAAATCGTTGGTTTCTGTCTCACTGGCTTATCCTGTGTTGATTTAATGGCTGTGGCTGTGGGCCCCTTGTTCATCCCATCATTCTCTGCGGGGTTCCATTTGGATCCTCCACGATATGACTGTGGTGGCTCCCCTCTTGCCAGAATCTCTAGTCCTCTAATTCTTGAACCCTCAAGTATTCTGCACATCCTTGCAGGAATCATCCAGGCCACCTGAGGGCACTAGTGGAAAAGCTCACATACTCCCAACCTTATCATTAAACGTTAGGCCCACTCCACTCTTCTAGTAAAGAAACAGCCACAAGCATGAGACTACCTGGCTGGGACACAGGAACCATCAGAGAAAGGAGGATAGCTGTGAGTTCAAGGCCAACCTGAGACTACAGAGTGAATCCAGGTTAGTCTGAGCTTGAGAAAGACAAAAATCAAAAAGAAAATCAAAAATCAAAAAGAAAAGAAAGAAGGTCCTATTGGGACTGAGGAGAGAGCACAGGGGTTAAAGACAATTGTTCTGTAAGCTTGCCAGCAGGAGTTTGGATACCCAGTGCCCATGTAAAGTTAGATGCAAAGTGGCAATGCCAGGCACAGTAGAAAATATTGAAGCTTGCAGGTCAGCTAGTCTGCTGTTCCCAGAAGCAGAAAACAATGAGACCCTACCTCAAATAATGTGGAAGAGGACCAGAACCTTGAAGCTGTCCTTGGACCGACCTACACCTACACACACACACACACACACATATATGAAGGTCCTACTGAGCGTGCTGGTTGGTTGTGGCATTGCCAGAGGAAATGGACAGGGTGTTGCTATCACGGTTACAGAGAAGGCAGGCAAAAAGAAGCTCTGAACACGAATTTTCCACAAGAGACTCAGCAAGCCTAGCACTCATCTATGGGGCCAAAGCACAGCACATGAAGGGCAGGAATACTGTCCCTTACATGGCAGGTAAGATGTCCAGAGATGAGCTAACCACACTTGCATGAGTTCCAAATGAGTGCGAAGTCACAATGAGGTAGATCCTAAGCTGAGTACTTCGACTGAAGAGACTGTTCTTGTTACTCTTTTATACCAGTGCTCAGCCCAGAGAGCATCAGCTGAGAACAGTAAGGTCCATAAAAGGTAGCAGCTTAGGGTCAGGAGACTCCAGGAAGAGTTCTAATCCAGTGTTGACTACATAAACTAAATAAGGCTCTTCATTACTCTGAGCCCCAGCCCCAGCCCCCAATCCCATTCCTGCTTAAAAAAAACAAAAACTTTCACTTTTTACCTGATTGGATCATTAGAATTAAAAAGGGCCTAATCGATCTGAGAAATTAGGTTAGCTCTGCAAACATTCAGCAGTGTTGGGGCTCTGATGAGAGAACATTCTGGGGATGGCCAGCTGTTCTCATGAATATCCAGGACAAGGAGGGGAGGGCCTGGCACCTGCACAACATGGCATGTGAGTAGCCCAAGTATGAATCCAGGTTCTGTGGTCACTGCTAGGGTGACCGCAAATCCTGGTTTTTCTAGGCATTTAGTGCTTTCTTTCAATAAAGGTTATTCATTAAATGCATAACTAAGTACTCCTGGTAATCAGGTATGTGTGTAACTTCACAAATCTGAAGCTGGCCACTCTCACTGTCCTTGCAGAACTAGCCTCAACCAATCAGCTTTCTGCCTGGGCTCTCCTCAGGGACAAGCTGAGTACCTACCCAATCGGGATGCTCGCTGGGCTCTCCCTGTTTGTGGTCAGAGTCCGCAGGCGGTGGCAGGTAATCCTTCACTGGAGTGGAGAATTCCACGGGTCCTGTTCCAGGCAAGGGGAGCTTCAGCAGCGGGGAGCTGGGACAGATGAGAAGAAGAGTGAGGGGCCTCAAGGCAGTGTCTGCTGTGGGACAGGGGTGACACAGGAGTCACTGCAATTGCAACTAAATTCCTTTTGCTAGGAAGAATGCACAAATATACCAAATATCAGAATTATAAATTTCAGAGCTAAAATTCAGAAGTCATCTAGATCAGAATTTCACTCACATAAAGCTTAGAAGACCTGGGCTAGAGTGAAATCCTACCTCTCAAAAAAAAAAAAAAAAAAAAGCTTACAAGAAAGCCAACTGATAAAACAGGATGGTTATTTTCTGAAACCTAATAAGATGCTAATAACAAAATAAAACTTCTTATCCAATGAGACATATAACAATAAAAACACTAAGGTAGGAATAAAAATCCAGGGGGAGGGGCTGGAGAGATGGCTAGGTTCAGTTTCCCAGTACCCACGTAAAGCTAGATGCACAAAGTAGCACTGTGTCTGCAGTGCAGGAGGTTCTGGCACTGCCGCCCCTCTCTCTCTCTCTCTCTCTCTAATAAGTAAAACATTTTTAAAAAAATCCAGGGGGATTCTGATTCAGATGGCCAAGCAGTTGCTCTGTTTAAAGTGACAGATCATGAAAGTTATATATAACACATCGAGGGTAGGATTATACCAGTCTATAAAGAATAGACATTAGAAATTAGACGTACATTGTGTTTTAGTCTATTTTGTTCACTTTATTAACATATACTAATTATACACAATAATGGATTTCACTATGCATTTTGATGCATGTATTTAATGTATTTTGGCCATATTCACTCCCTGTTTCAAACCCTCTTGTCCTCTTGCTTCCACCAATTCTCTTCCTAACTGCTCTCCCTTCCACTTACACAGGCTGACCTGGAATTCACTATGTAGTCTCAGGGTGGCCTCGAACTCGTGGCAATCCTCCTACCTCTGCCTCCTGAGTGCTGGGATCAAAAGCATGCACCAAAGCCAGGCGAGGTGGCGCACACCTTTAATCCCAGCACTCGGGAAGCAGAGGTAGGAGGATTGCCGTGAGTTCAAGACCATCCTGAGAATACATAGTGAATTCCAGGTCAGCCTGGGCTAGAGCGAGACCCTACCTCAAAAAACAAAACAAAAAAAAGCGTGCACCACCATGCCCAGACCAGTGCAATTTTGCCACCGCTTGATAATGTCAGTCCACTTACTCCAAACATACAGAAGAGGAGATGGTGATGATGATGTTTCATTCATTTTCCCCCTGTGCTGGGGACCCAGGGCCTTGTACATTGTTCTACTACTAGGCTGCATCCCTAGTTGTTTATTTTTTTTGTTGTTATTTTTTTGCCATCCCTAGTCTTATTGTGATTTTAATGTACATTTTTCTGATGAGAGACTATTAAAAATTCTTTCATATAATTACTTGCCACCTGAATACAGCCTTTTCTATAAAATACCTCATCTTCTGACAGTTTTTTAACTTTAAATACACTTACTACATCAGTAACAGAAAACAATTACACCCAGCCTGGTGGTACACACCTTTAATCCCAACGCTCAGAAGGCTAAGGCAGGAGGATCATTATGAAAAGAACGGTAAACTCCAGGATCAGTAAGAGACTACAGCTCGAAACAAGAACAGGAGGAAGAGTGAAGGAGTGGTTATACTCCAGCCACTGGCCTCACTCTATAGGTGAACACACAAAAAGAAAATTCTATGGTCTTATCTCCATGATGCTCTGATTAGGAAAGGACATACTTACAAATAATTACAATAGAATGTGATGAGAAATAACTTAGGCTATGATGATAGCCTTGGCACAGTAACTATAGGATGAGGTCAGTTTCTGTTCTACCTTTAGAATACATATATATATGTGTTTCCTATGGGGACTGAGGCTCAGTTGGTTAGTGTTTTCTCAGCATGCACAAAACCTGGATTCTATCAAAAGCACCACACAAACTAACTGGGTATGGTGGCACATCCAGTACTAAGAGAAGTGGAGGCAGGAGGATCAGAAGGTCAAGGGCATCCACGGCCACATGTTACATATCAAGTTCAAGTTCTGCCTGGGCTAAATGAAATACTGTCTTTAAAAAGCCCAGGAGAGGGGCTAGAGAGATTGCTCAGCGGTTAAGGCACTTGCCTCCAGTGCCTAAGACTCCTGGTTCAATTCCCCAGTACCCACATATGCCAGACCCACAAGGTGGTGGCTCTGGTGCTCTCTCTCTCTCTTCCTCTCTCTCTGTATCTATCTCTCTGCTTGAAAATGAATAAAGAAAATATTTTTTAAAAAAGCCCAGGAGAAAGTGAGTAATAATAATGGAAAACACAAGGTTCAGTATGTGCCAAGAGCTATTCTAAGCATTTTATGGGTATTAGTTATGCAAATACTTTTTCCTAGGAGGATGTCATAGAAGAAGTACAGAGTGATAAATGAACCTGTCACAGCTTAGTCAGTGATTAAGCCAGGTTTCTAACCCAAGCAGTGAGCTTCAAATTCTGCACTAGAAAAACAGAACTAGGGTTTGGGGAGATGGCTCAGTGGTTAAAGGCGCTTGGCTTGCAAAGTCAGCTGGCCCAGTTCAATTTCCCAACACCCACATAAAGCTGAATGCAAAAACTGAAACTTGCTTCTGGCATTCATTTGCAGCAACAAAAAACCCTGCATGCCCATATATACACACATACATACGTCACTCCAGCCCCAAAATAGAAATTGACCCTTGGAGTTAAAAAAAATAGAATTGGGGGGCTGGAGAGATGGCTCAGCAGTTACAAGTGCTTGCCTGCAAAACCTAACGACCTAGGTTCAATTCCCCAGTACCCATATAAAGCCAGATGCACAAAGTAGTACATGCATCTGGAGTTCATTTATAGCAGCTAGAGGCCCTGGCATACCCATTCTGTCTGTCTATCTGCTTGAACTGGGGCTGGGGAGACTGCTCAGTGGTTAAGGCACTTGCTTGCAAAGCCTAATGACCCGGAATTGATGCCCAGTACCCACATAAAGCCAGATACACAAGTTGATGTATGCATCTGGAGTTCGTTTGTAGTGGCTAGAGGCCCTCACATGCCCATTTTCTCTCTCTCCTTGCAAATAAATTAAATTAAAAAAAAATTTTTTTTTTGCAGTGCTGAGGACCGAACCCAGGGCCTTGTGCTCATCCACTGAGCTAAATCCCCAACCCCTAAAATACGGTTTTTTGTTTTTTGGTTTTTTTTTTTGGTTTTTCGAGGTAGGGTCTCGCTCTAGTCCAGGCTGACCTGGAATTCACTATGTAGTCTCAGGGTGGCCTTGAACTCACGGCGATCCTCCTACCTTTGCCTCCTGAGTGCTGGGATTAAAGGCATGCGCCACCACGCCCGGCTAAAATATGTTTTTAAAAACCAGAATTGGGGCTAGAGAGATGGTGCTGTGGTTAGGGTACTTGCCTGAAAAACCTTAAGACCTGTGTTCAAGCTGGGCATGGTGGTGCACGCCTTTAATCCCAGCACTCGGGAGGCAGAGGTAGGAGGATTGCCTTGAGTTCGAGGCCAGCCTGAGACTACAGAGTGAATTCCAGGTCAGCCTGGGCTAGAGTGAGACCCTACCTCGAAAAACCAAAAAAAAAAAAAAAAAAAAAAAAGACCTGTGTTCAATTCCCCAGTACCCACGTAAAGCCTGATGCACAAGGTGGTGCATGTGTCTGGAGTTCTTTTGCAGTAGCTAAGAAGCCCTGTCTCTCTCAGCCTCATTTTCTTTCTTTCATAAATCAATAAAAGTATTAAAACAACAAAAATAAACAAACAAGAAAACAGAATTGGAGCTGGTGTGGTAGTGCATGCCTTTAGTCCCAGGACTCAGGAAGCAGAGATAGTAGAATGGATCACTGTGAGTTCAAAGCCAGCCTGGGACTATACAGTGAGTGCCAGTTTAGCCTTGGCTAGAGTGAGACCCTACCTCGAAAACAAAACAAAACAAAACAAAAAATTGGAAACTACCAGATCATGAAAACATTTTTGAGACTGGACATGTTGGCATATGTCTGAAATCCCAGTATCTAGGAAGCCTTACTAGATATGGTTAGAGGCTACCCTAGGCTATATAGTGAGTTTTAGCCAGACTGAGCTACAGTAAGAACTTGTCTTAAAAAATATAAATATGCCCCAAAATATATAAATATAAGAGGGGACTGGAGAGTTGGTTTAGTGGTTAAAAGGTGCCTGCTTGCAAAGCCTAATGGCCTGGGTTCAGTTCCCATATAAAGCCAGAAGCACAAAGTGGTACAAGCATCTGGGAGTTCATTTGCAGGGACAGGAGACTCTGGCGTACCCATACTCTCTTTCTGTGTGTGTCTCAAATAATTAAGATTTTTAAAAAAAATAATAAAAGGGGCTGGAGAGATTGCTCAGTGGTTAAGGTGCTTGCCTGCAAAACCTAACGACTGGAGTTCAATTCCCCAGTACCTATGTATAGCCAGATGCACAAGCTGAAGGCCCTGATGCACCCATTCTCTCTTTCTTGGTTTGCAAATAAGAATAATTTTAAAAAATAATATAAAAGGAGTATGAGAAAGAGGATATGCCTAACCTCAGAGGATAAAATCATGGGTTAGAGTAAAATTTATGGCAGAGGAATCTGAGTATGATTTGCCTGCCCCCCCCCCCCCTTTGAGGTAGGGTCTGGTTCTAGCCTAGCCTGTCCTGGAATTCACTATGTAGTCTCAGGGTGGCCTCAAACTCACAGTGATCCTACTACCTCTGCCTCCCGAGTGCTGCAATTAAAAGTGTGTGCCTTCTTGCTTCGCTCTTTATGGACATGGCTTCCTGCCTGCCTAGTCCTGGAAGTTGTGCTACCAATAACTGGCCACCAGCAGTCATGATGGTAGCCGGTTGTGGTGGCACACGCCGGTAGGATAATGCTGAAGAGGCGGAGGCAGGAGGATCATGATGGTTTTTCTCAATAGTCATTCTTTCAACAAATATTTGAGCATCAACTCAGGGCCAGACATTATGCAAGGCTCAGAGGTGCATAGAACAGGTAAGATCTCTGCCCTCAAATTTTACACTCCAGTGGGTAGCCAGAATAGGCCAAAAGAGCAGATTAAGCAAGGGGAATGAAAGGTGACTGACTCAAAGAGATGCAGGCAAAATTTCAGACAGGGAAAGACTTCAAGCCACACCCAGACTACTTCCTCTTAATCTAATCTTCATACTTCAATTTATGTTTCTATTAGAGAGACCATGGTTCCTTAGCCCCTCAGGGGACATTGGGTCTAGGCCATCCAGTCACAATCTAATGTCACTTCAAGAGTCACCTTAACCCATCAGGGTCTGTCAGTCTCTCTAGTGCAGGGACCTGCAGGCACTCCAGGCAGGCAGGTTATCCATTGTCCCATCTCCCCAGCCTGAGACTCAGTCTGCATGTATGCTGTGTCTCAGAAGCAGAGCGGTTTTTGTGCGTGTGTGTGTTTTCTTCTTCTTTTAGTACTGGGGATTGAACTCAGGCCTGATGCATTTTGAGCACACGCTCTATCATGGACCCCAGGTCCCCAGAAACAGGTTTTGGAAACAGTCCAATCACAGCTTCAGGTGTCTTCCTATAAGTGTGAGGGAACTATTTGCAGTGCAAGAGGCTCTGGTGTGCTCACACTCACTCTCAATCTGTGTGCCTCTCTCTCTCATTAAATAAAAATATTTTAAAAGTGGCCTTGAACTCACAGCGATACCTCTGCCTCCCAACTGCTGGCATGCTCAGCCCCTTTCTTTTTTTAAAACATTTTATTGGCAGCTTCCAAAAGCATAAACAATAAGCCATAATATTTCCCACCCCATCCCTATTCTCCCTTCTCAAACCCACCCTCCATGGAATCCATTCTTCTTTCCAATCAGTCTCTTTTATTTTGATGACATCACCTTTTCCTCCTATTAGGAAGGTCTTGTGTAGGTAGTGTCAGGCACTGTGAGGTCATTTTGTGTCTGGAAAATTGCATTGTAAGCAGTTCTCCCCCTTCCTTTGGCTCTTATATTCTATGTGCCACCTTTTCCACAATGGATCCTGAGCCTCGGAGGGTGTGATAGAGATTGTCCCAGGGCTGAACACTCCACTGTCACTTCTCAGCACTCTGGTGTTTTGTGTCACCCCCATTCTGTTTTTTTTTTTTTAATGGCAACTCATTTCAAGCCTCGGTTATGATATATCATTTCCCAGAAAAGCTAGTGCCTTGCCTCAAGGTCTGGGTTGCAGACGTTCCTCCCATGTGCTGCCAAAGTGCCTGTACTGACCCAAGTCACTTACAGTGCCTTTCTATTTCTGTTTCTACCAGTGATGAAGCATCTTTACTGAGTGGCCACTGTGTGCCAGCCACTGATCCCAGGGTCGTCCACCTATTTACTCATTTCAATGTGTGAGGCATGCAGAAGTCACGTTCCCACTGGAAAGTGAACAGGCCAAATCTATGAACATAAGCTACCTGTTCCCAAAAATCTGTCTTTTAAATATCACACTAGACTGCCTCATATTACATTATTGTTATTATTTTTTATTTTTTATTATTTATTTATTAGAGAGAGAGAGAGAAAGAGAGAGAACAGTGCTCCAGGGCCTCCAGCCACTGTAAACAAACTCCAGATACATGTGCCACCTTGTACATCTGGCATTATGTGGGCACTGGGGAATTGAACTCAGGTACTTAGACTTTGCAGGCAGGTGCCTTAACTGCTGAGCCATGTCTCCAGCCCCTACATTATTATTTTTTGAAAAATATAAGAACCACATATTCCTTATAATATAACCACAAGAAACACCAAAAAGGTTCTTTAAAATGAAAAGACACCTGGCAAGGTGTGGTGGCGCACCACACCTTTAATTCTAGCACTCAGGAGGCAGAGGTAGGAGAATCACCTTGAGTTCGAGGCCAGCTTGGGACTACATAGTGAATTCCAGGTCAGCCTGGCCTAGAGTGAGACCCTACCTTGAAACCCCCCCCCCAAAAAAAAAAGCAAAAGACATGGGCTGGAGAGATGGCTCAGCAGTTAAGGCATTTACCTGCAAAGCCTAATGACCCAGGTACGATTCCCTAGTAGCCACATGAAGCACAAAGTGGCACATGCATCTGGAGTTAGCTTGCAGTAGGAGGTGGCCCTGGAGTGCCCATTTCCTCTCTCTCTCAAATAAACAAATAAAAATATTTTTTAAAATGATAAACCAGGCATGGTAGTACATTCCTTTCATTCCAACACTTGTGAGGCAGAGGTAGGAGTGAGGTGTGAGTTCAAGGCCAGCCTGGGACTACAGAGTGAGTGCCAGATCAGCCTGGGCTAGAATGAGATCCTACCTTGGGGAAAAAAAATTATAAAGCACAGAGATGATCCACAGGTTGTCTGCTAAACCTGACCTTCAAAGATAGAGTCACAGCAGGGACAGAAAGTGCTCACAGGAAAAAGGGAAAAGCTGAGTGTGTAGAAGGTGCCCAGTGAAAGCTGGGCGTGGTGGCACACGCCTTTAATCCCAGCAATGGGGAGGCAGAGGTAGGAGGATCACTGTGAGTTCAAGGTCACCCTGAGACTACATAGTGAATTCCAGGTCAGCCTGGGCTAAAGCGAGACCCTACCTCGAAAAGAAAAAAAAAAAAGAAAAGAAAAAAGAAGGTGCCCAGTGAAGTGTGTGCATTTCTGTTAACTATGTACTGCTGTTCAATGTACAGTGTAAAATGCTATTTTCATATCAATTTTTATAAAAATACAGAATGCTGTTTTACTTTTTTGTGGTTGTTATTGCTTGTTTGTGTGTGTTTTTTCAAGATAGAGTCTCGGGAAATGAGAAGATGGCCCAACAGGTAAAGGTGCTTGCTTGTAAAACCTGAAGACCCAGGTTCAATTCCCAAGCCACTCAGACAAGCTGGATGCAAAAAGCGGTGCTGTTGTTTGTTCTCAGTGGCAACAGGCACGCTCACACACATGCAAACAAATAAAATTTTAGGGCTGGAGAGATGGCTCAGCCGTTAAGGCACTTGCCTTTCCCCAGTACCCACATAAGCCAGACCCACAAAGTGGTGGCCCTGGTTCTCTCTCTATCTATCTCTCTTTTTCTCTCTGTATCTCTCTGCTTGAAAATGAAGAAAGAAAATATGTTTTTAAAAATTTTTTTAAATTAAAAAAAAGAGTCTCACTCTAGTTCACAAGGATCTGACACTTACTCTGTAGTCCAAGCTAACCTTGAACTCATAGCAGTCCTCCTACCTCTACCTCCCAAGTGCAGAGAGATTAAAGACATGCACCACTATACCTACTTTTTACCCAGCTAGGGTCTCACTCTAGCCAAGGCTTACCTGAAATTCACTATGTAGTACCAGGGTAGCCTCGAACTCACAGTGATACTCCCTACCTCTGCCTCCTGAGTGCTGGGATTAAAGGTATGCACCACCATGCCTGTCCCTAATTAACTTTTTTTTTTTTCAATGTAGGGTCTCACTCTAGTCCAGGATGACCTGGAATTCATTATATAGTCTCAGAGTGGCCTCAAACTCAAGGCAATCCTCCTACCTTGGCCTCCAAGTGCTGGAATTAAAGGAATGCACACCACCATGCCGTTCCCTCCACTGATTTCTTTCCTGGAAAGTTTGTTGTTAATATATAGAAAACTCACTGATTTTTTATTTTTCTTCCCAGGCTAAAAACTGTATGCAGCTTTAATAAAGCTATTTATTTTAAGTTTTTTAAAAATATTTTATTTATTCATTTTCAAGCAGAGACACAGAGAAAGAGAAAGAGAAAGAGAGAGAGCACCAGGGCCACCACCTGTGGGTCTGGCTTATGTGGGTCCTGGGGAATTGAACCAGGAGCCTTAGGCACTGGAGGCAAGTGCCTTAACTGCTAAACCATCTCTCCAGCCCCAGTAAAGCTATTTATAATAGCTTCAGAAAATAAAATGCCTAGGAATAAGTTTAACCAAGGAGGTAAAAGACTTCTGCAATGCAATGAAACCTTTTAAGACATTGAAGAAAGAAAATGAAGACAATAGTAGAAAATGGACAAGACAAAAAAAAAAATAGAAAAAGAGCTGTGGTGGCGCACGCCTTTAATCCCAGCACTCGGGAGGTAGAGGTAGGAGGATTGCCTTGAGTTCAAGGCCACCCTGAGACTACAGAGTGAATTCCAGGTCAGCCTGAACTAGAGTGAGACCCTACGTCAAAAAACAAAAACAAAAAAAAAGAAAAAGAAAAAGAAAAAGAAAAAGAAAATGGACAAGACATCCTATGTTCATGGATTGGCAGAATCAACACTGTGAAATAACTATATTACAGTAAGCAATGTATAGATTCAATGCAATTCCATCAAAATCCCAATGACATTTCTCACAAAACTAGAAGAAAAAAATTCTAAAATTTATATGGAATCACAAAAGGTCCCAAATAGGTAAGGCACAAAGAGTGATGCAAGAGGCATCATAATACTCGATCTCCAATTATATTACAGAGCCAGACAGGTCTCACTGGCCTAGAACTCAAAATCCTCCTGCTTTAGCCTCTCAAGTGCTAGGGTCACAGGTTGTAAGCCACCATGTCTTCCTGCCTTTCCTGTGAACTCTACCCATACAGCTACTCAGACTCTGATCATGACTCCTTTCTCTCAGACCCTCACTTTGGTCCTCAGAAAAGTCCTTCTACTTTCAGACAGAACCAGAATTGACCATAGCTTCTACTTAGACTAAGTAACTATCAACTCTCGGCTGAACTAGTGTCCTAGCCCAGCCAAACGTCCTGATTTCACCCCTGAAATCACTTGCTTGTCATCTATGCAGGTATGGAATTAAGGAGGTCCACTACTACCAAAGCCCTCTTCTCCTCTGTCTTGACACCCTCCTCCCCTTATTAGCCATATACTTGTCTACTGCTATTCCTGCATGGCTTTCTCTCATATCTGGCCACCCACCACATCCCCAGGGGCTGCCAGAACCCTACCCTTGTCCTCCCTGATCTTCTTTCTGAGTTTGCTGGCCCGATTTCCAACTGCCAGTACCTAAGACTATTCTGCTCTTTCAGTGAGACAGGCCAATGTGCTGGAGATTAATGTTAGCTTGGAAGCAACCCTCAGCTCGTGGCCAAAGCTGCTATTGTACAGATTGGGAGTCCACATACTACAGCCCAGCATAGCCTATTTTTGTTTGCTTTTTTGGTATTGAGATTAAGCCCAGAGCCATGCACATACTAAGCACACAATTTTCTATGACCTGCTTTTGTGTACTCTGTTAACTAGAATTACTTCAAGTGTTTATTAGTCGCTTTAATGATACTCTCCTCTTGCTGTTGAAAGTGCAGCCCTGCACATTCACGTTACACTGCACCCTGCCAACCACGCAGCCTTCTTAGCTCTTCGCTCCTCCCATTCTCTTCGAAGAGCCACTTCTGATGGAAAGCCTAGGAGCCACTAGGGACAGAGAGCAAGCACAAAAATGATCAGAGAAGATGTCACATGAGACACCTCCTTGGGGAAATGAGGTGGAGATGCTCTCTCTTTACTTCCTAGGGGAGAACAATACAGGACTAGGGGGTGGGGCAGTGAAAGTCAGAAGGCCTTTCCTTCTATTTTAGATTACTCTTCTAGTTGAGGACATTCAGGTCTTCTACAAGTGTAAGGCTTGGGTAACTCTGCTTGTGAAGAAGAGGCTCTGGCTTTGGAATGCTAAACAGGTAGGTCAATGCCATGAAGCAAGGAGCTGTCCACTTGGCCTTTGCTGAGCCTACGTTTGAGGGCAAAGGTCACAGGTATTTTAAAGCCTCTTTCTAGGCACACCAGCCAAGCTCATCACAGCACAAGCAGACTGGGCTCCAGTCACTCTGACTTCCTTCTTGTTTGTGACAAGAACATATAAATGTGTCTAGAGAATAGCCACATGAGCAGACAAAGAGGAAAATTGTTAAATGGCCCCATGTGTGACCTCAAAGAGGTCATGATGACACTAGATCATCCTCAGATGTCCAGCTGAGGCTAAAGGTGCCACTTTCCTAAGAAGAGAAGGGAAAGGGCTATGTCTGTTCTCAAATACCTACAAGTATCATTTTCAGGGGGCTTGGCATGGCCGTTTCATGTTGACAACTTCCTCTCCAAGCTAAAGTCTACATTCTCTCACTATGAACAGTAGCTCGAAGGATCACAAGTAACTCAGTGACTCTCCCATTACTGACTTGCATACCCTCCACTTACCAGGGAAGGTTTAGGGCAAAAGCTCCTTCTGCCTTGCTGGACCAGACCCTACGTCCCAGTGGCCTAACCTCTAGGAAATGTAAACACATATCTTGTCACAGTGTCTATTTGCTACATGTTTCATCAGATTTTCCCAGAGGAAGAAAGAATAGTCACTGCACCCACGGGCCAGGCAAGAAACACAGATAACCAGAACCCACTAGCAAGGCTCAGCATCCAGGCCATTTCAAAAACGTCTTTAGGCTCGAGAAAACTCACAGCCTCAGCAGCAGCTCAGGGAACAAAGTCACACACCCTTACTGCTGTTTGTGGCAGCACAGTTTGAGTCTGACTCCCATTTATCCCTTTCTCAATTCCTGGATTCTTTTGCCTAATGGAGAAGGCTACATTCCTAAGCCATGGTCACCATCTCCTCCAGTTCTGCTCTGTTCCTCTGTGAAGCAGTGGTGGTGAATAGGGAGGGGCTAGCAGAGTATTGTTGCAGCTCAGGAGGCGTCTAAGTACAGTGGTACTTTGGGTCCAAGCTTAACAAATCTCAGGAATAATGAAACTGGAATATCTAATACAATTACTAATAGCTGGCTAAGACCTGGGCTTTGTTTTCCCTAGGCACCCTGAGGTCTTACAGAAGGGAGAGCTACTTAAGAAAAAGTTTCTCCAGAGCAGAAGATGACAATGGGGCTTGTGTTCCTAAGTCCAGAACCTCTCATCTCCTGGCCATATGGTATTGGAATTTGTGGATTCTCTGATACAATTATCATTCTTCAACTTAGTAAAGAAAGGCAGACATCTTCCAGTCAAGATGGCGGACTAGTAACTACACTAGAACTCCCAGGGTAAAAGCAGAGGCATCAAAAACCTAAGACAGGGCTGGAGAGATGGCTCAGCGGTTAAGGCACTTGCCTCCAGTGACTAAGGCCCCGGGTTCAATTCCCCAGGACCCACATATGCCAGACCCACAAGGTGGTGGCCCTGGTACCCTCCCCCCCCTCTCTGCTTGAAATGAATAAATAAAATTAAATTAAAAAAAGATACTTAGTCCCATTGGTAGAAAACATGCTTAAGGATCCACTATGGGGACCTGGGGAGATGGCTCAGTGGTTAAAGGCACTTGCTTGCAAAGCCTGCCACCCCAGGTTCAATTACCCAGTAACTATGTAAAGCCAGATACAAAGTGTTGCATGCACCTGGAGTTCTTTGCAGTGGTAAGAGGCTCTGGAGTGCCTTTATTCTCTCCCCTCTCCTAGTAAATAAATAAAATTATTTTTAAAAATTCCACTACAGGGGTGGAAAGATTGTAAGAGCCATGGTGGGAGAGAACTGCCAGAGACATTGCCCCCTCAGTAACAACATACAAAGGCGGGTGGAACCAGGTTGGCTCCTAGGCTATCCCTAATCCCCTACTGTGTGGACTGATCCAGACTGCCCACGGAGGAGGATATCCAGCTGATTGGGGACAGGTAAGAGGGAAATCGGGGAACTGGGAATACCAACACATTATTTGCTCATTCAATGTATCTAATTTTGGATAATAAATTTAAAAAAAAAACTCCACTATAAGCAGGGTATGGTGGCAAATACCTTTAATCCCAGCACTTGGGAGGCAAAGATAGGAGAATCACTGTGAATTCAAGGCCACTCTGAGATTACATAGTGAATTCCAGGTCAACCTGGGCTAAAGGGAGACCCTCCCTATATTGGGGGGGGGGGGAACAACTCCACTACAAGGATTATATGCTCAGGTATCCTCTATTTTATAGAGTTTTGCCTTCTTAATTTCTATAATATTCAATAATAAAAATCTTTGTAAACCAGCACTCAGAAGGCAGAAATAGGAGTATCTCTGAGTTCAAGGCCAGCCTGGAACTCCTCCAGGTCAGCCTGGGCTAAAGTGAGACCCTCGAAAAACAAACAAAAAAAGTCAAAATCAGTCAGTCTTCAGGGTTCTATGAGGCCTGTGAAAGATAGGCAAGAAACAAACCAGGCCCCAAGAATCTACAAAGGGTCAGGAGGCTCCCTATGAACCTAATAAAACAAGAGAGGCAAGGGGTTGGCCTGGTAGATGTCCAATGATACGTTCAAATGAACTTTGCTTTGCAACACTGGAAGGCTCTTGCTCTTAACAATATTAAAAGGAAACTGTCTCTGTTAAGGAAAATTAAAAGGTAATACCTTTCAATTATCCTGCAGTTTCTTAGAAGTGGATAACATTATTATTAGTGATGTGAACAGATCTTGTGAATCATCATGTCAGGACAACCTATTTTATTTTGTTGGCTAAACACCTCATCTCAGGGCTATAGCTCTCTACTATGCAGCCCCAGGGAGCTCATGTCTCCATTGTGCAAAAAGTACTTAGTATCCAAGGGCTCCATAGCACTTAGGCTCAGAAAACCTACTGTCCTGTGACCCTGGTTCACCATACAAGGGCAACCCAGAACATACCAGCAGGCTAAGATACAGAGTCCCGTGAAGAGGATGATGGGGATGGGGTAGGACGCACAGAGCAGCCCATGGTTGTAGAAGGCCTGAGATATCTTCTCACGCAGCCTTTCAGTCAGGGTCATCCTCAGCTGAAGTCACCTTGCTGCCATCCCGGAAAGTGACCATGGATCAGCCTGGCAGATGTTGGACACCACTGACGATGGACATCATCTGCAGGTACCTAGCCAGAAAGGAGAAAAGCCAATTAATAAAGAGTATCTGTCTCTGCACACTAGGGCAGTCAGAGGAGGTGGCATTTAGAGAATGGTTTCAGGCTGCTTTTATACAAGGCCTGGAGGAAGACAAGAATCCCAAACCACATTCTTGCACAAACAGTAATTACTAATCATGTTCAGTTGAGTCAGCCCTCAACATAAAAACACCAAAAACCTTGGGCACTTGACCTAAAACTAAGGCTGCAGAGATGGCTCAGCACGGTTAAGGTGCTTGCCTGCAAAACCTAATAACCCTAGTTCAATTCCCCAGTACTCACGTAAAGCCAGATACACAGTGGTACATGCATCTGGAGTTCCTTTGCAGTGGCTGGAGGCCCTGGTGAACCCATATTCATTCATTCTCTCTATCTCCCTCTCCCTCTCTCTTTCTCTCTCTCTTGTCTCTCTCTTCTCTCTATGTCTCTCTGCTTGCAAATAAATAAATAAATAATTTTTAAACAAAGAGTCACCAGACTAAATTTACTCAAGAGCAGCAGTAGAAAACTGGTTCTGGTGACTGTCTTCAGGACCCTCCTTTTCCTGCAGTCTCTGTCCCTGGTCCCACAGCTGCTCCTAGGAACATGAGGACAGAAGGATCCACTATTTTTGCTGGCTCATCAGCAGCCCACCTTTTAAGTAACAGTACCCCCTGAGGTTCGGGGGATGCCACCTGTTCCACAGGACCCAACCATCAGTCAAGGTGCTTTTCCTTGTCCCAAGCCAGGCCAGCTGGGCCTCACACCCCAGACTTTGGCTGAGTGGAAAGGAGGAGGAAGAACTGGCTATTATTCGCCCCCACAGAGTTTTTGCTCCCAAGATCTCCAGGCTGTTCTGGCTTCAGTCCTTCCTGAAGACTGGCTCATCAACTTTTCTGTCCAGTCTATAAGCCATCCCACATCCTTCCACAAAATCCATTTTTTTTGTCTTAACCTACCTAAAGTTAATTTCTGTTATTTGCAACAAAGACTCAAGCCAAATAAATAAACTCTTAACAGGTCATGGGATCTGGAATTCTCTTCCAACTGAGTTCTCCAATGGAATTCAAGTTTAAGTTCACTTCTGTTTCATGTTGCTATTTCTTTGGTCTGTCTAAAGGGAACATGCTCAGACATGAGTCTTGGCTTGACTAGGCTCACTGATGACAACTCGGATAAAAAGATGACTCCTCAAATGTCAAGACCAAAAATGAGAAACAAAGAGTCATATCTTGACTAACTCACAAGCCAGAAGGAACAGCTATCATCCCTGCCACCTCCCTAAAAGCACTAGACTTAAGAGCCCATGCGGTTTTCCTACCCAGGAATCTTCTAAGAAGATACAAAGAAGGCTTTGTGGATCCGTCCACCAGGCAATGGGTAGCTGAGCAAAAGTGCTCCCCCAGCTCCACCAGTCTAGTGGCTCACCATGGACAGACAGGCCCAAGAAGTCTCAGCAGAGGTTCTGTTACTTGCACTCTGAAGAAGTGACTTCCTGCCCAGTGCCCTCCACCTTCGGTCCCCCTTGGAGGTGCACACCTGCAGGAGTGTACATCGATCAAGACAATTTCTCAGACAGTCACCACAACCAGCTTGTCCTAATCTCTTCCCTTTGTTGTTTCCTAAAACCAAGTCCTCCAGGAAATTCTGATTCTAATTCCAATCTCCGTCCCAGGCCTCTCCTGTACACACATCGGCACACAGGAGAGAGACAGACCTCTCACTGTAGCTCGTGCACTTAGAACTTAGCACAAGACAAAAGCTAACTGGTGTATTTTCATTCTGTAGTCAATACAAATCTCTGACTTCTATTGATCTTCATCACTTAATCTGTTAACTTTCAGAGTACCTAGAAAACAAATTCAGATTCTAGTTCAACACACAGCCACCTACCTGCACTTAGCCAAGAGGAGACTCTAGAAATTTTAATGCAAGGCTATTCCCAAAGCCAAATTTACTCAACCTGAACCAAAAACCTGTTTTTCCTACATTGCCCCAGAGTTACATGTTGCTTCAGATCAAAATCCACACCTCTTCTTCCTGAGTTTAAAGAGACAGTCTTGCCTAGAGACCTGAGGGGACCGTGTTTCATAAAAATCTAAGCAAAGCTGAGCATGGTAAAGCACACCTTTAATACCAGTACTTGGGAGGCAGAGGTAGATCACAGTGAGTTCAAGGCCACCCTGAGACTACATAGTGAATTCCAGGTCAGCCTGGGCTAGAGCGAGACCCTACTTTGAAAAAAAAAATGTATTTATCTGTGTATGTGCACGTGCTTGCTGTGTCTTTTGCCATGTAAATGAACACCAGCCACATATGTTACTTTTAGCATCTACCATACATGGGTACTGGAAAACTGAGCCTGGACCTTGCAGGCTTTGCTGAGCCATTTCCCCAGACCTGGCATAAATTTTCAAAGAAATTTTGGTACATCTCCCCAGATCTGGTATAAATTTTCTAAGAATGGCAGCACATGCCTGCCTGTAATCCCAGCACCTAGGGAGTGGAGGAAGATTGAAGAGTTTAAGACCAACCTTACTACATAACAAGTACAAAGCCAGGTTGGCCTACATAAGACCTTTTTGTCTCAACATTCCCCCACACCACTCCTGCTAAGGAAGGGAGAGAGAAAGAGGGAAGGAAACAAAGAAGGAGAGAAAGAAGAAAGTAAAAAGGTCAGAACATTATCCAAGTTATAGTTATACATGTGCAGCATCGCTCACTCTTGGCAACATTGACCACTTTCATGTGCTTACTTTGTCATCAGTATGTCCTCTTCCATAAAACGTCTCGTTTTCTTTGTCCATTTTCTAAATGCATTGTTTAAAATTTTTTGAAACTGTAATATACCGAACTAGGCATGGTGGTGCACACCTGTAATATCAGTACTTGGAAGACAGAGGAGGACCCTGCAAATTTGAGACCAGCCTAGTCCACATAGCAAGTTCCAGGCCAGCCAGGGCTATATACAAGACCCTGCCTCAAAAAAATATATATATCTACATACGTACATTGTAATTTACATGCTGTTTAAAAATGACTCTTTTGGGCTGGAGAGATGGCTCAGCAGTTAAGGCACTTGCCTCCAGTGCCTAAGGCCCCCGGTTCAATTCCCCAGTACCCATATAAGCCAGACCCAAAAAGTGGTGGCCCTGGCGCGCTCGTTCACTCACTCGCTCTCTCTCTCTTTCTCTGATTGAAAATGAATAAGTATTTTTAAAAATTACTCTTTTAAGGTGTTCACAATTTTGTTGGCCTCCTTGTTAACTATTACCATTACATAACTCCAGAACAGTTTCATCACCCCAAAAGAAACTATGTAACCATTTGCAATCATTCCCTGTTCTCTTCACCCCTAATCTCCTTTCAGCTGCCATGGACATTTCATAAAATGGAATCACGCAATGTGGATTTCTGTGAATGGCTTCTTTTAGTATATTTTCAAGGCTCAACCACGCTATAGCATGTATCAGTAAGAACTTCATTCCTTTTTATGGCTTAATAATAATATAATATATATGTTAAGGAATATTTAGGAAGGAATGGAATATGGTCCAAAAGCAGAAGCTATCACCAAAATTCAATATAAACAAAATATCAGGCTGGAGAGATGGCTCAGCAGTTAAGCCTAACAACCCCGAGTCAATTCTCCCAGTGCCCAGGTAAACTCAGATGTACAAAGTGGTGCATGTAGTTCCTCTGCAGCAGCTGGAGGCCCTGGCACACCTGTTCTCCCTATCTCTCCTCTCTCACTCTATGCTTACAAATAAATTAATAAAAATATTTTTTTGCCGGGCGTGGTGGTGCATGCCTTTAATCCCAGCACTCGGGAGGCAGAGGTAGGAGGATTGCCATGAGTTCAAGGCTACCCTGAGACTACATAGTGAATTCCAGGTCAGCCTGGGCTAGAGTGAGACCCTACCCCGAAAAAACAAAACAAAAAAAAATTTTTTAACCGGGCATGGTGGAGCATGCCTTTAATCCCAGCACTTAGGAGAATTGCTGTGAGTTCGAGGCCAGCCTGAGACTCCAGTGAATTCCAGGTCAGCCTGAGCTAGAGTGAGACCCTACCTCGAAAAACCAAAAATATATATATATATATATATATAAATATTTTGTTTTTAAACAAAAATATCATACAAGAGAAATATATGCTGGAGAGAAAGAAGGTGTGGTGGTTTTATGAGGTGTTCCTCATAAACCCATGTGTTTTGAATGCTTGGTCCCCAGCTAATGGCAATTTGGGAACTGGAACCTTGTTGGAGGTGTGTTGTTGGGGGCAGCTTCCCCTTGCCAGTGTTTGGCACACTCTCCTACTGCTGTACACCTGATATTGACCAGGATGTGATGTCCACCCTCTGCTCATGCCATCATTTTCCCTGCCATTATGGAGCTTCCCCAAGTCTGTAAACCAAAATAAACCCTTTCCTCCATAAACTGCTTTTGGTTGGGTGCTTTCAGTCAGCAACGAGAAGCTGACTGCAAAAGGAGAGTATGAATTTGGTTGTGGAAAACAGTTTGGTGGCTCCTCAAAAAGTTCAACACAAGGAGGGCGTGGTGGCACACACTTTTAATCCTAGCATTCAGGAGACAAAGGTAGGATTGTAATGAGTTTGAGGCCACCCTGAAACTACATAGTGAATTCCAGGTCAGCCTGGGCTAGACAGTGAGACCCTACCTACCTACATAGGAAAAACCAAAAAAAAGAAAGAAAAGAAAAAAAAGAAAGAAAGAAAAGAAAAGAAATTAATTACTAAAGCATAAAACCATCAAGAGAGTAAATTTGTGACTTTCAGGGGTTGGCAGGAAGAGATAATGGAGATAAGTCTTGCTTAGAGAGTTCAGGTTTTCTTTGGAGGAGTTGAAAATGTCTTGGAATTAGAAGTAGTTGGCAGAATACTATATGCATACTAAAAACCACTTGAGTCATAAACCTTTGCTGAGGATGACCTTGAACTCCTGATCCTCCTACCAAGTACTGGGATTACAGGCATGTGCCACCACACTCAGCTTGTAAACTTTAAAATGGTTAAATTTAGGTTATCTGAATTTTATCAACAATTAAAAAGAATGTTTAAGGAGTCAAG
Source organism: Zapus hudsonius (assembly GCA_004024765.1). Lineage (NCBI taxonomy): Eukaryota > Metazoa > Chordata > Mammalia > Rodentia > Dipodidae > Zapus > Zapus hudsonius. The sequence continues at coordinate 33,443 of PVHP010011908.1, forward strand.
GACAGGGCTGGGCATGTGCTCAGCGGTAGACCACTTTGTCAGGCATGCTCAAGGCCCTGCATCTGACTGACACCAGAAGAAAAAAAAAGTCAAGGCCAACAGTCTTATTTACACTCATCAATTGCTCAACGTTATGGCAGAGTTTAATTTGCTATGTTTTTGTTTTTGTTTTTTTTTTTTTAACTATCATTTTCAGGGATTTTCTCCAATACTTCTAGTCACCTTTTCTTTTCTTTTCTTTTTTCCCCAAGGCAGGGTGATCTCACTCCAGCCCAGGCTACCCTGGAACTCCTAGTGAGCTTTCTTCCTCTGCCTCCCCAGTGAGTGCAGAGATTAAAGGTGTGCACAACCATATCTGGTCCATCTTTCCTTTTCAATGAACATAAGCAGCACTTGCTTTTCTTTTTTCTTTTAATAGATTTATTTTTTTTGCAGGGAGGGAGGGAAGAGGGGAGAGGGAAAGAGAGAATGGGCACACCAGGGACTCCTGCCTGCAGCAAAATCCAGACACATGGTGCTACGCTGTGCATCTGGCTTCACATGAGTACTGGGGAATCAAACCCAGGATTTGCAAACAAGCGCCCTAACCACTGACCCATCTTTCCAGCCCCAATTTTTTGGTTTTGTTTTGTTGCTTTCAACTCAGGACATTGCACATGCTAGGCAAGCACCCTACCACTGAACTAAACTTCTAGCTCTCCTTTTAAATACTTTTTACTAGCCAGGTGTGGTGGCGCACACCTTTAATCCCAGCACTCAGGAGGCAGAGGTAGGAGGATCGCCTTGAGTTCAAGGCCAGCCTGAGACTACATAGTGAATTCCAGGTCAGCCTGGGCTAGAGCGAGACCCTACCTCGAAAAACCAAAAAAAAAAAAAAAAAAAAAAAACTTTATTTTGGAAAAAAAAAAAAAAAGAAACTTTATTTTGAGATAGGGTCTCACTAAATACCACAGGCTGCCCTTTAACTCATTTTGCAGGGCAAGCAGGCCTTGAACTTGTAATCTTCCTGCCAGCCTCCCAAGCAGCTACTATTACAGGCCTATACCACCAGACCTGGCTGCAGCACTTAACCACACACTATTCATCAAACAAGCTACTGCCCTCTTGAAGATGTATCATTCATGTAAAATTCTATTATTCTTCCTTTTGCCATCCCTCTAAAAATGAAGTAGCAAATCAAAAAAAAAACAAGCAAATTTAGAAGACACTTATGTACCTCCTACCGTCTTTTTTTTTTTTTTTTTAAAGACATGGTCTAATATATCCCAGACTGGCTTTAAACTCCCCACGTAGCAGAGGCTGACCTAACCCTCCAGCCTCCATCTTGAGTGCTAGGACTGCAGGCATGCACATGCTCCGTTTATGATCGAAGCTAGTGATTTGTGCATGTTAGGCAAACACTCCACCAACTGAGCTGTATTCCCAGTCCTCTATATCGTACTCTTAACAAAAGCCCCAGATAATTAAAAACTGGCAGTTGGCTGGGAAGATGGTTCAGGGGTTAAAGATGCTTGTTTGCAAAGCCTGCTGGCCTGGATTTGATTCCCTAGTAACCACATAAAGCCAGGCACAAAAAGTGGCACATGCATTTGGAGTTTGTTTGCAATGGCAAGAGGCCCTAGCCGAGGGAACAGGTACAGAGCACAGAGACGTCTTCAGAGTCAAGGCCCTGTTGAAAATGTTTGCACTGGGTAGCTTAGGCTTGCATTTAGGACCCATCAGTAAAGAGTCTAAATCTGGGCTGAAGAGATGACTAAGCGGTAAAGGCATTTGTCTGCAACACAGAAGGACTGGAGTTCAATTCCCCAGTCCCCATATAAAGCCAGATGCACAAGAGGATGTATGTGTCTGGAGTTTGTTTGCAGTGGCGGGAGGCCCTGGT